>CM067898.1:5880166-6029112 GCA_034621355.1 Mycalesis mineus | reverse complement strand
AAAAAAAAAAAAAATAAATAAATATTTACGGTCGAATTGAGAAACTCCTTTTTTTTTTGAAGTCGTTTAAAAAAAAAACCACGGGCGTCCTCTAGTTACTGAATAAATAAATGAATTCATCTTCTTCATTCTGTAAATGAATGTATTGTTGACAATCGGCTTACCGATTGTTGACCGATGTATTAAAAAGATAAAGCAAGCAAAATTAAAAAGATTATTAGAAAACCTACGCAACGCCATTTTTAACTTTCATGAATAAAATTTACCAAAACAATTGATATAATTATGATAAAGGTCAAAGTTTTAGATGTGGATGCATGAATGGGTGTTTGTTACTTTTCACGCAAAAACTGTTAAATTGATTTTGATGTAACTTTACAATAATCATCATCATCATCATCATCATTATCAATCCATTAACGGCCCACTACATGCCAGGCCTCCCTACTTATAGGAGAGGGGATATGGAGCGTACACCCACCACGCTGCTCCAGTGCGGGTTGGCGGGCTTAGGATCAATCGTCAATAAATGAAACATTATAAATGTTTCATTTATTGACGATCACTATCAGATGTTAATGATAGTGACCGGGACCTAGGACTTAACGTGCTCTCCGAGGCACGGGGGTGTAACACCACCAACTTCCAGACTCCGAGCTTGGAATGTACAAATGTGGAAGAATAAAAAGTCCAGAATTATTCCGTGACCCGACTAGCCACATCTACTAAGGAGGCTAGTGGTAGCCTCCACTAGACCAACGAGGCAGTCGTAACAATAATACAGCTTACATATTGTTACGAGCTAGGGGTCGGGGATTGCAAGAACAACCATACAACAGGGAGAATTAGACGTTTATTAACCAATAAATAGATAGGTATACAAGATTCGATGCAGCACGCTGCGACGCCGTCGTTTCACGCTTCTAATCCTGAAGGAACCCATCACGACGGCGACGATGATCTGCCTCGGCACCTCACGGCCACACATCCCAACCACACTGGACGACCACTACAGATCCATCGTCCTTACACGCACACTCTCGGGGAACATCTCCCTACATTCCTTCAACCGTCTTGACTCAACGACAGCTCGCTTTGAACTCTCTGAATCTCGTCTTTGTTCTGCACACGATATAAATTGAATTGTTCCATTCTTTTAACTTATTCCTTTTTTAACTTGCATTTACTTTTAATCCAAATGAGGTTTCCAACTAAGTATAAACTGTTTTACTTCGTAATTCCTCCGAGGGGTCATCCGTAACATTACCCTCTTCCATATCATTATAATACCTAGGCTACATTTATCCTAAAATAAGCACGGAAACGAGAGCTACACGGCTGAAACCGCGGGCGTTATAGTAATAATATTTACCCCCGTTCCTACATGTTAGCAAAACACATATTAAGTAACTGTACAGGTTAGAACACAGACAAAATCTTAGTACCTAAATGAAATAATAGCACCCGACTTGCACTAAACATTTTAAATTTATTACCGAGAGATAACTGAGGTAGTTATAACGGGGATTAGTTTAATACTTGGGGATAAGACGTATTATTTATTGCAGACGCCAGGCGGTGCGACGCGGATAGTAAAATTAAGATACGCTTTTCAGAAAGTGTCCTTTTAAGGGTTTCTGTTAAGCCCTTGCCTCATATAGCTTCAGACATTTGAACGTTTAAATGACGGACTTTATGCAGTTGTTTGTATTTATATTTAAGAATAAACATAATATAAAAAATTGCGGAACCGATGGGATTCAAACCCGCGTCTCTCTGGCAATTCAGGCACTTAGAGCGCCTTACCGCTAGGCCACGATCCCGATGACGTCGGTACCGAAATTTTTGCTTTGATATTATGTTTTTGATATCCAGGTATACGGCCTGTAATGCCATCTACAGTATGAACTGAACATGTTACAATACTTTTATTTGTATTTGTTGCTGCAACCTGCCAGAGTGCTTTGCAAACACATCTTTCTATAGTTGACAAACCAGAAATATAATGACAATGTCATTGAAATTTTAAATCGAACGAAAATCATTTATTTCAAGTGTAAACTAATTTTAGTTTGCAAATGATGCAGTTTATTCGTATCGCATTGTGGTATATGAAGATAATATATTTATAGTGATTCCATTACCGATTTGGAAGACATACTCTGCTCAAAAACGAGAGATCAAGAAACTGAGCAGTGTAATTTTTGACCGACGAAAAAAAAACGGAGGAGGTTCTCAATTCGACACGTATATTTTTTTTATGTATGACCACGCATAACTTTTGACAGAGTTGTCCGATTTTGATAATTCTTTTTTATTAGAAAGGGCATACTTCCTAGGTGGTCCCTGATGATAGTCCCTGGTGGTGATCTGATGATGATATCCTGGAGAAATTGAAGGAACTCTTCAAATTTTGGAGGCACGCACAGCGATTTCGGTCTTTCTCTCGGTATCTGTAGCTTTTTGGCTACTAGTGCCGTATAATATACTGTGACAGTATAGTACGAGTACGTTACGTGGCGATAAATCACTAAAAAGAAAGAAATAAAAATGTAAATAATACTTTTAACCCCCGACGCAAAAACGACGGGGTGTCATAAGTTTGACGTGTCTGTGTAAATGTGTATGTATGTGTCTATCTGTGGCATCGTAACTCCCAAACGGATGATCTGATTTTAATGCGGTTTTTTGTTTGAAAGATATATCAGTCAAGAGTGTTCTTGGCTATGTTTGGTGGAAATCGGTTCAGGTCTTCAAGGTCATCAGGTCGTTTGTTAGGTGTGATAGAAATGTTACACGCTCAGATTGCTTGAAATCATGTGTGTGATCTAACATTGAAACACTAATGTCTTCTGGAACCACTGAGCTGGTCTGATGATAAGGCTCGAAGGTATTAGACGTAACCCAGGTCTACCTTTTTAGTAAACCCATCGAGTTTGGGCTCGTTGAATTTGTCTGGACTGGTTCTTTTCACTTTTCTAATTGACGAGGACCTGATGCTGGAGATGGGATGTGGCATGTGAAAGCCTGGAATGCCGGAATGAAACGGATAAACCGATTTATATTTTTGCTGAAGAATAACCAAAGTTTAATATTTATAGCAGATGCCATTGACAGACTTTCTTTAATTATGCGGTTTTTCTTGTAATTTCTTTTTTTTTAATTATTTCTTTTTAAAATCTAATCGATAACTTTCTTGCAAAATGTGTATTTTATTTTAATGTAAATATCTTTTTACGTCGTGAAAGAGCTTGAATAGTATACTACACTATGGAAAGTATTCTCAACTTATTTATAACTTCGCACGGAGTATAGTTTAGTTTATCTACTAATAGCGACTCTACTACGGGTTTAGAATGCAAAATCAGCATCATCGTCCAGCAATAAAACAGTTGCTCTTTTTAAAAATCATTACTTAACTTATGCTATTTATAGTATAAAGGTAAATCTGATTGCGTCTAAAAATCTTTCATAAAATTAATCAAGAATTTCCAATGTAAAATCCAAGAAAAATGCAACCCAGTAAAAAGAAATGGCGATATTCTTAGAATCTTGGAAATTAATACGTCTTAAAAGAAATCAAAGAGTTCCTTGAAGCCTTTAAACAGCCTTCATTTAATACTACGTTAACTTGGAACTCATCTAATTAGATCATAATTTATTTTTAGTCCCCTATAGAGCTATGCATAACTTTCTATTAAAGATATGGAGCTCTGACTGACCACGCTGCCTTAACACGGATTGGCAGGTATAGTGACAATCTTTTTTTATACATCAGTATCAGGTAACGTTTACGTGATCTCTGAGGCAGGTATACTGAGGTGTTACAGGGGTAACACCACCAACTTCCCAACTCAGAGCTTAGAATGTTCAATCGACTTAGGATTTGAACCTAGGTTCTCGTAATACGAAGCCATAGAGATAATGTAAAGCATTACAGATATTTTTATAGATTAAAGGACTTCTACGCTTCATAGTTCTTGAACTATGTGTTTTTACGTCTAGATAATTGCTTACACTATAAAGTAGATTGAATTAATTTGTGCCCACATTTATGTATGGTAGTGAAAGTTGGGTATGGCAGAAGAAGCATAAAAGTAAAATAAATGCGGTAGAGATGAGAGCGTTGAGGAGTGAAACTGAGTGACAGAGTTAACAATAGTATAATAAGTGTGGTGTAAAAGAAGATGTAGTGACTAACATAGAGAAAGGGATGCTTAGATGGTTTGGGCATGCAGAGAGAATGGATGAAAGAAGATTAACAAAAGATATTTATGAGGCGAGAGTGAATGGAAATGTTGGAAGGGGAAGACCTAGGCGAATGTTCCTGGACCAAATTCAGGACATTTAAAGAAATGGCCAGGTCAAGAGTACCCTAAACCGACGATTTTATATGAAAGGATTAATGAGAGTGGAAGAAGCTAAGGAAGTATGCAAGGACCGTGGCAAATGGAAGGATGTAGTCTCTGCCTACCCCTAGGAGAACGAGGCGTGATGCTACGTATGTATGTATGTATGAATTAATTTTAACAGGAAATTTTAGGATACTTCTTGAACTATAACTCAAGTCAAAATATTATTTACCTATTTAATAAGTACCTTAAATATGTATTATTAAGTTGCAAATGGACACCTATGACAAACTCTTTTTGGTTTTTTAGTTGTCCGTAATGTATTTTTTGTGCCAAATTTTTTTTATATTCTTGTATACAAAAATTAAATGAAAATTTAATTTTTTATACAAGAATATAAAAAAAGAATTAGGGATGAGAATTATTTTTACAAAATTAATACAATATTAATAGAGTATTCAGCTTAAAACTCACTTACAACCTGCACCTAACGCACACGTTTCTAAACAAAGTTTCTTAAAAAAAATTAACTCGCTTAACATTTCTAATAAGTAGGCGAGAGATAATACCAGAAGGTAGCCTGGGGCAAGATTACCTTCATAATTAACGGATAAGGCGTCTTATTTATAGGAGCAGACGTTGACTACGCTAAATGAGAGATAAAGTCGCCCTAATACAAAATATTTTACATTTTATACTGGAACGAGTGAAGCGTCTAAGTTTGTATAAAATTCTCGAGTATTTTCACTGCATTTTCTCTAGCTATAAACAATTTACAGTTAAAGATTTTAACCTTATTTTTCTTGCGTTGAGTTTTTTAAATCAAGTGTTTTTGGGAAAAGCAAATATTTATATGCAAAAAAAGCAAAAATCTCTAAACTTAGATAGGTAACATATATTTCAACCCATAAGCAATTTTTGTTCCGTAACTTATTACATCCTTATAACGTTTCTATTCCCCCTATAGAGGAACTATTTGGATTAATGAGGATTTTGGTAAGTGTATGTTGTAGGGATCATTGGATATGCTTACATCTTCATATAGGACCTAAAAGATTTTAGATAAAAATAATAATTATAATTGTAAGCTATGACACTCTATGAAGTAACTGCCGAGTTTCTTGCCTGCCCTTCTAAGCACCTCACTGCCTTCTTAACCGGTGGTACAGCCACTATAAATAAAAGAATTTGACGTTTCGAAAATGCTTATAAGTTAAGCCTGCCCACTTGAAATAAACAATTTTTTATTTTATTTGTATAACTAAGTTGAATTATTATTCTACAGGCATTTAACACAGGAAGGCCATCTGTTTTAATCAATAATTAAAAATAAATAAATAAGAGGTGTCAAAACACTAGTAATATAAAATCCGTGACCACCATAAGTTATATATCGGTTTATAACGGTAGGTAGCTAATTATTCACCGTGGCATAGACGATAAAAGTCGGGACATTAAACGATATGGGCATTAAAAATAAACAAATTTTGTTACGATGAAGCGGTTAATTGATTAAACATAAAAAGCGGGGCCGTGATAACTTTCGCATTCTTCATTATAATATTAGTCAAGTCCGAGGTCGGATATTATTCTTTTCTTTTTTCTCATAGATAAACTATGTTATGATGTTAATTGTTAACTATACAATATTTCGCATCATATGTAACAAACATATCCAGAAATTTCGTATTAATTGTGAACAAGTTTTTTTTTTCAAAATAGTTAACCAGAAAATAAATGTAACATTCATATACGAGCAATATTACAATAATAATTATAAGAATTCACAATCAATATAAATTCCTTTTTATAGCGCTTATGAGGAAAGATGTTGAAAAGTATTTTTTAAAACATACCACGACAATCTGTAACTCACAAAGGTACTAGATTATTATCAATTTATTATAGTTGAGTTATTATTTATTATTATAAAATAAGTGGATGGTTCAGCTTTACAATTGGATAATAACATATAAAATGCGATTAAAAAAATTGAAAATTCTAGATTTATTAAGAAACAAGATCACATTGGCAGGCAATACTTTCGTAATGCTACACATAAGAAAAGCAAAGTAAATCAAAGAGGCTCTACCGCATTAAAGTTAATTTTTGGGCGCCATTAAGTGTTCGTATTCAAATCGTGGGCCCCCACTGATTTAATTAATGTAATCAGATGAATGCACCCAACCGGTCCTATTGGGCGCATCTTTTGGTATTAATTTAAAGGCAGGTGTGCATAGCTCTACCCACTACCTGGTGTAGTAAACTTCTTAACGCTGATTTCTCACCTCGTTTTCACGTTCACCACTGGACCAATGATTCAGTGGTTAGTCTGTCTGGATAAGAATAGTAAGGTCCTGGGGTAAAGTACTAGATCGGGCTACAATAATGTTTTTCTTCATTCCAAAATATTTTTAAGCTATTGTATAGCTTTTATCGCGGGCCTTGCGCGTGGAGACCGAATACAAAAATTCCGTAACGAAAAAACCTAACACCCCCTGAATATCAAAAACATAATATCAAAAGCACAATTTCGGGGAAGTTTCGGTAAGGCGCAAGTGCCCGGATTGCCAGAGACGGGTTCAAATCCGGGGAACGTGATATTTCAAAAATCATTTTTTTTCAATTAATGACTTTTTTCGATAAATACTAGAACTATTAATGACTTTTTGAAATATCACGCTTGTAAAAAAAATTAAAGACTTTGAAATATCACGCTTAAAAAAAAATTGCGGTACCGACGGGATTCGAACCCGCGTCTCTCTGGCAATCCGGGTACTTAGAGCGTCTTACCGCTCGGCCACGGTCCTGATGACGTCGGTAGGTAAACATAAGTTGATTAAAAATGCTATGCAATAGCTTTACCGCGGCAGTCTCCGAGTGCCACACGTCTTTTTTTAATATACTCTGGAATTTAGAACAATTTTACTCCCTTGGTCTAGTTTCTGCCTCGTTAGTCTAGTGGTTAGCCTATCTGGCTTCGATCACAAGGTCCTGGATTCGAATCCAGGAGTCATGGAATAATTGTGAGTTATTCATTGTTTTATGAAATTCTCAGCACATATCAAGCCCACAGTCGGGAAGTCGGTGGTGTTACACCCCTGTGCCTTGGAGAGTACGTTAAGCTGTTCGAACTACGTGCCCCGCCCATTGCCACTTCAGTTTTGCGACTCGCTGAGCTATGTCGGTTACTTTGGTTCTTCTGCGGATCTCCTCATTTCTGATTCGATCACGCAGAGTTACTCCGGGCATGGCTCTTTCCATCGCCCGCTGAGTGACTCGTTATGAAGCCCGCAGTCAGCGACCAAGACTCGGATCCGTAGATCATCACTGGCAACACGCACACGTTTAGCGTTACTGGTGGATAAATATCAACAGTAAAGATTTCTATATTTTCATTAAGTAATGTATGTTTATTATCTATGTTTGGATCTGAAGAATTCTTGTACTAATAGTATAATGGGGAAAATTTGTATGTATTTTTTTTATCGGCTACAAGTTGGCCCTTGACTGCTATCAAACCTGATGTTAAGTGATGATGCAATCTAAGATGGAAGCGGGCTAACTTGTTAGGAGTAGGATGAAATCCACACCCCTATCGGTTTCTACACGACATCGTACCGGAACGCTAAATCGCTTGGCGGTACGTCTTTGTCGGTATTGTGGTAACTAGCCACGGCGAAAGCCTCCCACTAGCCAGACCAAGACAAATTAAGAAAAATCTCAATATGCCCCGCCGGAATCGAACCCGGGACCTCCGTCTTATAAATCCTACACGCATACCACTGCGCCACGGAGGCCGTCATAAACTATAATTGATGGATGTTTGTTATTGATTTTGATGAAACTTCACAATAATATAGCTTACATATAAGATATAATATAGGCCACATTTTATCCTAAAATTCCCACGCGAACGAGAACTATGCGAGCGAAACCGCGGGCGATGTCCAATTGTCTGAATTTTGAGAATTAGTAATGGAAGCCTACTAAAGCCAACACACTAGTATGTACAACACGTCTTACACTATCCTGTGTCAACGATAGCGGTTCATTACACGGAAATCGTCTTGACAGAGACTAATCAGCATTGATGCATAAGTCCGATTACCTTAAGCTGAATGTCCATAGACTATTGACTTGTAACATGTTACTCAGAAACTTAAGCTATAGTAATTGTAGTGGTATTAAAATACCACTACAATTACTAGGTTGAAGGTTTTACTAAAGTAAAACCTTCAACCTTTATGTTACCTTCTTTCATTATCCCACAAATATTATAAATGCGAAAGTTTGTGTGTGTTTGTTAGTATATTTGCTGTTCTTTCACGTAAAACTACTGAATAGATTTTGATGTGTGTGTTTACACCTACGGACGCGGTACCTATCTACGGAGTGCGCCGTGGCGAGTCATGTGATAGTATTATTCTTAGAGGATTTACCTACTACGCACCTATGTAAAACATTAATTGTTAAATACACAACTAGCTATAAAAACAGTGTAACGTCCACCTATAGCAGCGACAACGTCCGTGTGGCGTCCGCTTTTTACACCTACGGACGCGGTACCTACGGAGTGCGCCGCGGCGGGTAAATGTGATGTTGTTAATTTCAGAGGAAAATTACCTATTGTGAAACTGTGTAAAACAATTGTTCAATACTCAAGCCGCTATAAAGACAGTGGAACGTCCACCTATAGCAGCGACAGCGTCCGTGTGGCGTCCGCGTGTTTACACCTACGGACGCGGTACCTACGGAGTGCGCCGCAGCGGGTCAATGTGATGGTGTTAATCTCGTAGGAATTACTTATTTTGAAACTGTGTAAAACAATTGTTCAATACTCAAGCCGCTATAAAGACAGTGGAACGTCCACCTATAGCAGCGACAGCGTCCGTGAGGCGTCCGCGTGTTTACACCTACGGACGCGGTATCTACAGAGTGCTCCGCAGCGGGTCAATATGATGGTGTTAATCTCGGAGGAATCACTTATTATGCAACTGTGTGATTTGTTCAATACACAAATCGTTATAAAGACAGTGGAACGTCCACCTATAGCAGCGACAGCGTCCGTGTGGCGTCCGCGTGTTTACACCTACGGACGCGGTATCTACGGAGTGCACCGCGGCGGGTCAATGAGATGATGTTAATCTCGGAGGAATTAGTTACGAGACAACCGTGTAAAACATTCACTTAATACAATTACAAGGAGCGTAGACGGTCCACGCATTTGAATTATTATCATTAACCGAATAAAAAAAAGAAGTGATTATCTCTAATTAACAAAACTTTATACAGAAGAAGGAAAGCAATGAAATATAAACTTTTACTTAAGTATATGAAACGAACTTTTTGCTTTGTTACTTAAATGACATTATAATTTTTTTAATCTACTACAAGTTGGCCCTTGACTGCTATCACATCTTATTAACATCAGTGATGATGCAATCTAAGATGGTAGCAGGCTAACTTGTCTTAGATGAAATCCACACACTTTTCGGTTTCTACACGACATCGTACCGGAACGCTTAGTCGCTTGGCGATACGTCTTTGTCGGTAGGGTGGTAACTAGACACGGTGAAAGCCTCCCACCAGCCAGACCAATACACATAAATAAAATCTCAATCTGCACCGCCGGGAATCGAACCCAGGACGATCACGGAAGCCGTCAAAGGAGGTTTTATTTATTATAATGCCGTTTGATTAAAATATTTGCAATAGATAAATTGTTTGAAATTTTTTTTAGATCAGAAATTCAACTTTGTGAGTCCTTTATTTCTCCTTTACATTTCATATTTATTATCTAGGAGTAAGTATAAAAGGTAATCGTTACTGACTTCGCATTCAACATGCAAGGTTTAAAGGGTTTAGATGGCAACGATGGCAACATAGATCGTTGGTCATACATATTCTCTCCTAGATGTTTTTATAAATATCGTCAGATGCCATAGATAGATATAAAAACAAAGATACGCTAAAACCATTTTTCACGCGGGAAAAAACTTTCATATCTCATAACAGCCGGGGAAAACTATAATTCCTAAAACCCACGTCAACTCGCATTCCACTTTACGGGGCAATTTTTCTCAGAAAATCCAATACAAGTCTTGAGTGCAAAGTTTTCTTACCGCCGTTGTGCGCCTGTGTCTAGCCCGCACGCAGCTTTATAAATTATATTTGCAACTTTTTTTATTTATCTCGTGTTTATTGTACGGGAGATAAAGGAATTTGTGTGATATTCATCGCAATTCCTTATTTATAACGTGTTTCCGGCACAGATTTGATATTGCTTTCGCTTATCATTAATAATTATACAATATGTTTTTTTTTTGTAATGACAGACGGTGTCATGTCCAAACGCTGTTGTCATGTAGTACCGGTACACTAAATCACTTTGCGGTACGTCTTTGTCCAACAAAGGCCGGGAATCGAATCTAGGACCTCCGTCATATAAATCCATATATAATCTAAATAATGGTCGGTGGTCGTGGGTTCGATGTCTTGGTCTGGCTGGTGGGAGGCTTTCGCCGTGGCTAGTTACTACCCTACCGACAAAGACGTACCGCCAAGCGATTTAGCGTTCCGCTACGATGTCGTATAGAAACCGATAGGGGTGTAGATTTTCATCGTACTCCTAACAAGTTAGCCCGCTTCCATCTCAGATTGCATCATCACTTAACATCAGGTGTGATAGCAGTCAAGGGCCAACTTGTAGTCATAAAAAAAGAAGCAGCGTAACTTTGCGGGAGTTCATTATTAACCCTAGAAAGATAATCTGCGTCAAATTGACGCATGCGTTTTCGAATAATTGCTCTGTCTCTCTAATCATCGTGAATCCATAGCTGTGCGTTTAGGACATCTCATACGTTGCTAGGACCTACCACGTAGTATATGTGTCAATAAGGTAAGTACAACCGATTTTGAAATATAACAACCGAGTGAGTCAAAATGACGCATGATTATCTTTAGTGTGACTTGTATGACGGCGGCTTATATGAAAGTTTTATTGTGTTTAGTATGTTTCAGCACTTTTTATCATAACTATTATTATAATTTTATATTTGTAGATAATTTGTCAAATATATAATACAATGGGGTGTAGTAATTTAGACTAGGACCAAATCCTGACCGCTCTTATGCAAAGTAACGACCAGATTCCGTACAAGAACTCCAAAAGTGGAGTAGCGGACCATAAAAGTTAAGATGGCGTACAGAGCGACACAAAAGGGTTTGTAGACGAGTTTCAAGAAGCCACAGCCGACGCCGAGTGGAAATAGAATCTTCGAAAAGCAAAACAGTACTGAATAACCAGTCGTCTGAAAGTAATATATTGTGAGCATAACGTTGATATGTGTCATAGCTGTTTGTAACTTACTTTTATAAAACTTTATATCCATAAATTATAAGATAAGTTAAGTGTTCATTTTCTACTAAGACAAAGATTAATTATTACAATAAAAAGCAAGTTTTCATTTGAAAGAGTAAGTGTTATAAAATTTCTTTGATTTATGGAAGTTTAGGTTTAATTTGTTTTCTTAAATAAAAATAAATGAGTATAAAAATTTATCTGCATTATTTATGATACTAATATATGTGCTTATATAATACCATACAAATCATTGAAATAAACTATAACACCTAGACCTACAGCTAATTCAAATACATGCGTCAATTTTACGCATGATTATCTTTCCCGTACTATAAAATATGATTATCTTTCTAGGGTTAATAGTTAAAAATGTGAAAATCGACGAATCCAAGCAAAAAGTTATTCAGATCCGACAGAAAGCCGTCACATATGTTTCACATCGTACGATAAATCTATTTATAAGTAGGTACATATATTACTTACATACATACATACATACATAAAATCACGCCTCCTTCGTTTGCTGTTGTCAGCGACCACCTACCTCCACTGCAGGTGTGCTTGTGCAGACTTCCTTAGCTTCTTCCTCTTTCTTAATTCTTTCATTTTCCACTTCGTCGGTCTGGGTAATTCTTGACCTTGCCATTATTTAAAATGGCTATTTTGTTCTTCACTTTGTTTGTATAGACCCACGTTTGACTTCCGTAAATTAACGTAGTGTATACTCCCTATAGACAATATAGTGGCCTTATTTGCTGTATTGTGGTACCGCGTTTAAACTATAGATAATAGACTAGGGAAGGTACTCGTCGAACAAAAATGGCGGGCGCTAGGCTATAAAATATGCCCCTTTGGAAAATTGTGGTCATTCAAGTTAGTGTCCGAGTCTTGTGCAGTCATGCTACTTAACTATTGTAAGAATCTGTGCGCGTAATGTTTAATTAAGTAATTACTGTAAGAATGCTTCATTTTGATCATATTTGATGTCTTTGTAAATAAATTGTTATTAAGTTTGTCTTTTGGTGTTTTAAGTTTTATTCCCTTCTGCCAGTTTGTTAACACTTGCCTCATTGTTTAACACCACATTTTTCTATTATCATACTATTGTTAACTTTGTCACTCGGTTTATAAGTAAGCCAGTGTAAAATAAATATTAAGTGAAACTAATTAATTAATTAAATTTTTTTTTTCGTGAAGCTGAAGCTCTGCAGCAAAAGAACCGACTCATCTTCCTGATACATATATATGCTGGCCCCACCGAGTCCGTCCGTCCGTACGTCCGTCCGTCCGTTATTACCTAGGGTCCAACCAAGATCCCAACAGAATTGTAGGGTTGGTGACATAGTATCTTCCCACATTATATTATGCAAAGGATGGGTTTTGTTATGGGCTAATGGCCTTGTCGTCTTACATAAGCAGTATTTTTGAAATATTAATATTAATTAAATTGTTAAAGATAAAATTATTAAACTGATATAAAAATATCCACTTTGCCTAAACGAAGTTAAATGAAAACAAAAAAGAGCAAAATGCAGAACGATCGCGTAAATAACGAACGGAACGTGTTTCCCCATTCATTCATCACAGTTATTTTCAAAAACACACCAAAATATGCCTTAAGTCTATCAACATAAAGTCTAAAATGGGATACTCTGTTATTCCCATCGAATTCCATATGCCTTCAAAAAACCTCATCCCGCTAAAAGTCCTTTGGGCACTATAATAAAAACTCGTTGAGTTTCGAAAAAATTTAAAAGAAGAGTTTTTATGCTGTCCCTACCCACCTAATTACATCCGCCGTGTCGCCTGCGAGGTCATTTAATGCTATTATTTTAGATTTTCTTTGACTGTACATAGCTTTATACCGTTATGCAGTTTTTAACCGACGAAAAAAAAGGAGGAAGTTCTCAATTCGATACGTATATATATTTTTTTTGTATGACCACGCATAACTTTTTACAGAGTTTTCCGATTTTGATAATTATTTTTTTATGAGAAAGGGTATACTTCCAAGGTGGTCCCATTGTCATCATGTTAAGGTCTGATGATGATATCCTGGGGAAATTGAAGGAGCTCTTCAAATTTTGGAGGCACGCTTACAGCGATTTCGGTTTTGGTCTCGGTATCGGTAGCTTTTAGGCTACTAGTGCCGTGTAATATACTATGACAGTATAGTACGAGTACGTTTCGTGGCGATAAATCACTAAAAAGTAAGAAATAAAATTTTTTAACAAAAAATAGAACTGACTCAAAACGCACTAAAAAGTAAAAAATAACTGTGTCCTCTAGTTGCTTTAATTTACTTAAGCATATCTAGAAGTCAGTGCCAGACAAGGTTTCTACTTTAAGGACGTTACCTAAAACCCACAAACTGCTTTACTACGTTAACTAAATGTTCCTTAAACTTGTTCCTTTACTTTTTAGTATGTTTTGAGTCAGTTCTATTTTTTAAAAGTAGGATTTCATCTCGGTGTTTTTAGCATCAGCGATGTGACGTGGATGACAAATGTGACGATGTCAGTCAAATCACTTGCCTTAAGATACAGTATAAAAACTATTAAGCCATTTGATTACCATAAAATTCTGATAGCGAACGCTACCTAAGAATATGATTAACATGTAGCAGCGTGGTGGGTTTGAGATCCTAAACCTCACTCTTAAGACAGGTAAATTGTAAGCAGAGAAGTTGGCTGATGAAAACGCTGTTTTAAGTTAACAGACATTATTACTATTAGATAACTAACTTGTTATTTACGATGTGAGTTTTAGTTATTTACAATTTCTTCCTCACAATATAGTTGCTTTGATTTTCAAATAAAATATATGTCGAAAGAGGGTCAGACATAGTTAGTAAAATAATAGGGTAAGCCTTCGAATTTAGAGTAATTATAACTAAACCACAAATAGATAACTGAAAGAATAATTAACAGCAACTCAATTAACAGTGAATTACTACTGGCAAATTATGGTATTACAATGATGCGTAACGTCTTGTGTTAATTAATGCAACCCCAAGACACCGCGACTCAAGCTGACAGTAATAATGAATTCGTTTGCACAAATTAATTATCCGAGTTGTCTAGGTTAACCAAGCGATAAGCAAAGTACAACGTCTGCAGCGCGCCACGCCAGAGCCTAGACTGCCCACCAGTTGTAGACCCGCTCCTTTTATACAAGTTAGAATAACTCAAGTAGTGGGGTGAGTGGGGTATCGAACGATGCGTCGTCGCAAGAGGGCGTAGCTGGTGCACGTGCAGTTCACAGACTTCTTTCTAGTCGCGTACGATGACGCAGGTGCCGTCATATATACTACTATAGTCGACGCACTATCAGAGTGGTGTCTGAATAAAACGGCACGAATTATAACACCAAATATCAAACCGCCTGTCTCTTTTCCTTGACACCGTAACTTCGTTGACTAAAGTTCGTTGGCTAAAGATTTCCTCGCCACCAAAACTTTAGCATTTTCGCCGTTCTCGATATCACAGTTTTTAGTTTATAAACTTTGTTCAGAATAACTTATTTAAAAATTTAAATAGTAAAGGCGGAGTTGATGTTTTTTGTACATTTAAGATATTTTTAGTTGCACAATGTTTATACTGATTTTTTTTACGACAATATATCGTCGCTTAAATAGAAAAGTGGCATTATTTAAAAATATCAATTTTGTAGTTATGACCATTTAAAGTTTTGAATTTTTTTTAACTCATTTTTCTTGTTATGTATTATATTTATATCATTTAAAAGGTATTTACATAAGAAACAAAACAGTGTAGTTATTATAATTGATTTATTAAAAAAGGGGGCATTAATAACAGGAAGTGTCTTTTTTCCATATAAAATTGATAATACTATGACACGGATTTTCTAAAAAATTAATCAAATTATGCAAAATAACAATCAGAAATAAACCCTATATGAATGTAACTCCTACTTATTATATAAATCAATGGCAACAATATTGATATCGATGAGTTTTAACTTAAATCTACGTAATTTCTTGATTTTTTATAATAATATAATACCGCAAATAGTAATTGCAAACGTCCTAACGTTTGAATGTCCTGAATTTGGTCCAGGAACATTCGCCTAGGTCTTCCCCTTCTAACATTTCCATTTACTCTCGCCTCATAAATCGCTTTTATTAATCTTTTTTTATGCATTCTCTCTACATGCCCAAACAGATGGCTTTGACTTTCAAACTTTCCATATTTTGTAAATTTACTACGCAGTTCTATAAACTCTTTTACTTCTTCCACTTTCTCTTCATCTATCAAAATATGACAATTTGTCACATATTTATCTCTTTCAAAAATCATTGCTATCGTTTTGCAGACATTCATGTCCATTCTTTTCCTTTTTACAAAGCTACATTCATACTGGCTAAAAATAAGTTTTCGCTTCTCCTCACTAATTTTGTAATAACATTTCAATTCACATTTTTTCAGTGCATGTTACTTTCATTTGTCTTTCTGGCATTTGTTTTTGTAACTTAGATGTCGATATACCTATACCCTTTTCCAGAATTCCTTAATAGTTTAGCTACACTTTTTCTGCATTCACTCGGCACAGCTTCTCTTTTTTTACATGCTTTTTCTCTCTTTTTTAACTTCATCAGCTGTATTTTCTGGGATTCCGGACACATTAGCAGCTTCATCTTCCGAAAATGATGATGATGATGATATTGCAAAATCTTCGCATATTGAAAAATCCGTGTTATTATCCAAATCTGACATAATTATATTACTTGAAGTCTTATTATGGGTAGAAATGTTAGTGCTTTTTTCTAATTCTGAATGACTTACAGCAGATTCCACGATAATCCTACTCAGTACTCCACTAGATTTTATTTAGAATATTCCCTGCACATAAACATTTTTCCACCACGCCTAAAAAAACAAAATAAATTATTAATGTTCAAAATTTTTATTTTAAATCTTTAATTAAACCCGTTTATTTAAACCGTGTTTAAAATAATCATGTACTTTTGACATTAAATGCATTTAATGTTTACAAATAAACGTGATTAAAAAAAAAAACACATCAAATAAATAATTAATTTAAACATTAACAGTTATATTTAAAACTGTAACATAGTTCTGTTAAACTTCATGCTACTAAATGTACAAAACCTATATAGAAAAACGGCATTTTTAAAAATAAGTCATATTTCAGCGAATTTATTTAAATTTATTTCATAAACAGATAGTCGCACTTCAAAAAAAGCCATTTTTCTATAAAAGTTCTGATCACAATGATAGTTTAATTTTAAGGAACAAACGTGATTTCTCGAAGAAATACGTTTTTCTTTGTTTTTTTCTTACCGTTTGCAATCAAATCCAAGCACTATTTTGAGAAATAACACTTTTCTACAAAAATGCACATGTACTCAACTTTGTAGACAAGTTTCAAATGGCAGAGTGTCATTTTTCTACAATCAAACTGGCGAATAACCGCAAAATACCGAAACGACACTTGTGACATCTAGTGAGCCTGACGTGTAGTTTATGAACTGTCTTTTATCCACATAATAAAATGATGTCAACTGATTCGTTTTATGAAATAACCTCATATATTTTCTCTTTAAACTCTTGCTTAAAATGATTGTTTAGATTATTAAGATTCAATGAAATAAGTATCTTTAATTTATTCGAGATTTTTTTTAAATATTTTAAAATTTATTTCAAAACAATGTACATGTTCTATGTCATAGCATTTTTTTCTATCGACGTCCTCTGCTTCGAAATTGCTTATACGTCTTGTCTAGGTTTTAGGCTTATTTTGCACCCCTAGATAGTAAGTGTACCTACCTTGCTTGCAGGTTTTTCGAATATTTGGACAATTTCTATTAAGCTATTGTATAGCTTTTATCGCGGGCCTTGAGCGTGGAGACCGAATACGGAAATTCCGTAACGAAAAAACCTAACACCCCCTGAGTATAAAAACATAATATCAAAAGCATAATTTCGGCATCGGGAACGTAGTCTAGCGGTAAGGCGCTCTAAGTGCCCGGATTGCCAGAGAGGCGCGGGTTCGGATCCCATCAGTTCCGCAATTTCTTTTTTATATTTTTTCAAGCGTGATATTTCAAAAAGTCATTTTTTTATACAAACGTGATATTTCATAAAGTCATTAAAAGTTCTGGTATTTATCGATAGATGGAAAAACTAAAAAGTATTACCAGTTAGTTTTTCCATCTATCGATTAATACCAGAACTTTTAATGACTTTTTTGAAATATCACGCTTGTAAAAAATAATTATTCACTTTTTAAATATCACGCTTTAAAAAAAATGCGGAACCGACGGGATTCGATCCCGCGTCTCTCTGGCGATCCGGGCCCTTAGAGCGCCTTGCCGCTAGACCGATGATGTCAGTAGGTAAACATAAGTTGATAAAAAATGCTATGCAATAGCTTTACCGCGGCAGTCTCTGAGTACGACATGTCTTTTTTTTATAATTTGCCATCGATAAATACACATCACTATAAATTACACGTTGCAAAGTTATAGGCCTTATACCTGGAATTTAAATATCAAAAATCATAAAAAAAATATGCATAATTTCGTCAGTAGGACACCGTAGAGTGCACTGTAGTAAAGTGTTAGGGTGCTGTGGCCCAGATTGCCAAAGTAACGCGGATTCGAATCCCGTCGTTTCCGCAATTATTGATATGATTTTTATTTTCAAATAGAAAGTTACATCAGATATAACGATACATTTTTGATAAAAATAATAATCTATACTAAAGCTAAACTCGATTGAGAATACTTGTCAACAAACAAATTAAAAATGAAGGTAGAAATCACTAGTAATTTTACACCTATTTTTTAACCGACGAAAAAAAACGGAGGAGGTTCTCAATTCGACACGTATATTTTTTTTTTTTTTTTTTTTTTATATGTATGACCACGCATAACTTTTTACAGTATTGTCCGATTTTGATAATTCTTTTTTTATTAGAAAGGGCATACATCCAAGGTGGTCCCATTGTCCGCATATTATGATCTGATGACGATATCCTGAGGAAATTGAAGGAACTCTTCAAATTTTGGAGGCACGCTTACAGCGATTTCGGTTTTTGTCTCGGTATCAGTAGCTTTTTGGGTACTAGTGCCGTATAATATACTATGACAGTATAGCACGAGTATGTTACGTGGCGATAAATCACTAAAAAGTAAGAAATAAAACTTTTTAACAAAAAATAGAACCGACTCAAAGCGCACTAAAAAGTAAAAAATAACTGTGTCATTTAGTTGCTTTAATTTATTTAAGCATATCTAGGAGTCGGTGCCAGCCAAGGTTTCTACTTTCAAGGACGTAACCTAGAACCCACAAACTTCTTTACTACGTAAAATAAATGTTCCTTAAAATTGCTGGCACCGACTTCATAGATATGCTTAAGTAAATTAAAGCAACTAAATGACACAGTTATTTTTTACTTTTTAGTGCGCTTTGAGTCGGTTCTATTTTTTGTTAAAAAGTTTTATTTAAAATTAACTAGTTAATGAGGAATTCATGACAATAAATTAGATTAGTAAGCTTAAAAGTAATTATTATATTCAATATCTTTCAAATAAGATTTTTTAAAATAACAAAACATAATTTTAAATTTATTAGGCAAAAAATGTGTTGCATTTTCTACCTTCATTTTAAATTTGTTTGTTGACAAGCATTCTCAATCTAGTTTGGCTTTAGTATAAGGATTAGTTTAGTTATTTCGTTTAGTGGTAACATATAGCAGTATAAGAATAAATAAAGTTCGTAACGCGATGTGTACAAAAATATTATAACTAATGCATCCTATGAATATATTTGCAGTATATTAGCGTTTATTGCATGCTCCTTGATTTAGTGTGGACTATCAAAATATTATCATAAATCTGTATAAGCAAGCAGCACTTACTCGCTCGAATAAGTATCTACTACTAGGTACAATGTTTATTTCGGCGCTTTTCAAGATTAATTTGTATGGTTTGATTTAAAGGGTTAGTTAACAGTGTACCTATTTTATTTATATGTCGCAGAGAGGAGTATGTATTTGGGTCAACTGTTCAGATGCCTATCGCGTGGCAGGGAGACTAGAACTGAGTCTAGCTTACGACTTGGATGCAGGTTTAAGAATCCTCTATGATATCAATGTTCACCTTCAATGTTCTAGTAGTTTTGCCTGCCTACGATTGACATACATCTGACAACCTCCGTGGCGCAGTGGTATGCGCGGTGGATTTATAAGACGGAGGTCCGGGGTTCGATTCCCGGCGGGGCAGATTGAGATTTTTCTTAATTTGTCTTGGTCTGGCTGGTGAAAGGCTTTCGCCGTGGCTAGTTACCACCTTACCGACAAAGACGTACCGCCAGGCGATTTAGCGTTCCGATACGATGTCGTGTAGAAACCGATAGGGGTATGGATTTCATCCTACTCCTAACAAGTTAGCTCGCTTCCATCTTAGATTGTATCATCACTTAACATCAGGTGTGATAGCAGTCAAAGGCCAACTTGTAATCGATAAAAAAAAAATCATAACATTCTTACATCATTGACAGCTTACTACACCGGCCAACAACACAGATCCTTAAACCTCCGAGTGTACGGCTATCTCCCCGATAATTATATACATTTTCGGTTTTTTATTTTATTAGTATTTATTACCTCGTTTGCCTTCAAGATATCCATATGTAAATACTGTGTTTAAAGGGGGTATGACAATAATTATAGTATAACGAGTATGGATCAAATCCATGACCTAACAGTGTCTGTGTTTTCAGTGTCTGTGTCATTAACTGTGCTTTTGAGGCTTGAAATGAATTATTTTGCTGACAAAATCAAGTATTACAAACACAGAAGATTTTTAGGTACTACAATATATTATAGTATTATGAGAAAATTCAAATACCTAGAGACGATAGATAGGTGTTTTAGGTATGTATGTATGTATTTATTTGATTTAATTTTGCACAATATAATTATATAAAAAATATTGAAAACATTTTTTCCAATAAATCCCCCACAAGTATTTATTGGAAAAACGCAATTCGTATTTGTCATCGAGGTTTTCCGTTCGAGTTTACAAATAGAGTATCGCCTTGCAGGACTTTATCAGACGAAGCGCCTCTTCATTTGTCAACGTCCACGAGTGCGGGCGTTATTAGCCGCGACAAATCGTGCGATCGCTATCTATTGATTGTAGTGACTCGGTCGCTGCTGTACTACGGACCCTTGGTATACACAAACATATAATAGTCACAATTTTAGTGATAATAGAGCATTTTATGTTATTTGTTTAGCAGCTTGTTCTACTTCTTATATCTTAATGGTATCATTGCTATTGGAATTTCAAGCAAATGAGCCGTAGCATTTTTAGGCATAAAGCAGTTTCTCAATCTGACATGTGTTGTATATGACGTTTAATTTGCATTGCCGGCAGCATAGGTGATGGTTTTCCATTTACCACAAGGTGGTCTACCTTGGTCTGTCAATTATACGTAATTATAAAAAAAAAACAGGAGGATTTCGAAGCTAGAGATTGTAATAACCCCCATTTTGTGCTGCTACTGAGAAGTTATTGGAAAAATAAATGATATATATTTTCTAGCCCGATCAAGAAATCGAGCGTAGGCAAACTACTGTACTTTCCAAAAATGCAGTTAACTTCATTCAGTTCATTAAGTTGTAAGTTGCTTAATTTGATGTAATAGAAATTGATTCGTAACAACCGTTAATTAAAAGTAATTACTATATGTCAGTAAAAATAACAGTGGTGGTAGATACGTAACAAAATAAGAATGGTGGTACATAAGTACTGCTAAAATACCTTTAAATATTCAATAATCTAAAACCCAATAAGTAACCAATTGTCCACTAATTACTCAAAATTTAAATACGACATCATACATCCACTCATTGTTAATAACATTATAATATTTCCCATCGTATAACATTGTGAGGGCCATTCCTTGGGGCATAATAAGGAAAATCGGGTCATTATTGTGTTTTGGTATAATCCTATAACTTTCGGACGCAATCCGGGATACCCTTGTCTGAGTTATTTATGGTTAATATTTATCTATGTGAATAAGCTGTATGCTTAAATGTTCCTGTTTAAACGACTTCAAAATGAGATATTATTTTTGGTCTTAGTAGAGCATTTTTAATTTTTTAATGACTAGCTTTTGCCCGCGACTACGTCCGCGTGGTATTAGTTATTACGGCAGCCTAATTTTTCTAAGCTTTGAATGTCATATTTATTAATATCTAATCAACTGCCTAAGAAATAGGTCTTGAGCTTTCAAAATTACGATACTTTCATACAACATTTCATCCCCCCTTTAACCCCTTACAACCCTTTTTTTGCAATTAAAAGTAGCCTATGTCCTTTTTCAGGCTCTAGACTTACTGTGTACCAAATTTCATTTAAATCGGTTCAGTAGTTGTAGAGTGAAAGCAAGACAGACAGACAGACAGAGTTACTTTCGCATTTATAATATTAGTTAGGATTAGGATTACAAGTTGACCCTTGAATGCTCTCACACCTGATGTTAAGTGTTGATGCAATCTGAGATGAAAGCGGGCTAACTTGTTAGGAGTAGGATGAAATTCACACCTTTAGGTTTCTACACGACATCGTACCGGAACGCTAAATATAATAATAGCTTGGCGGTATGTCTTTGCATGTAGGGTGGCAACTAGCTACAGCGAACGCCTTCCACTAGCCAGACCAAGACAAATTAAGAAAAATCTCAATTTGCCCCGCCGGAAATCGAACTCAGGACCTCCGTCTTACAAATCCATCGAGCATACCACTGCGCCACGAAGGTCGTCAACCTTTTGTAGCGGAGCTCTACCGGTAAGCTTAGTTTGATATGTTCTGATTTGAAGGGCATTGTTGCTAGTTTAATCAAAAGCATGATAGGCATAGATTGATGAATACATGGTACAGTGCATGCATGGCATGGTTCCTTACATGCTCATGCTGCATGTTCCTTACATGTTCACTTGCATGCATTTAGCTCTGTTTATACACGTTGCTATTCCACTTACCATCAGGTGTATATTAGAATTTAAACTATCGTGAGCATTTTCCATATTGTTAAAATATAAACGGTTAAAACTCACTTTACTATTATCATAGTATTGAAACAAACGGTTTGCTTTACGCCGCGTTGCATGAACAAGCATGATCATGACTAAGGACCCCGTATGAGCTCGAAACGGGCATACTCCAATTACAGTGACGTGAGTTTCAGCCGTTAATAATAGGGGTTAAAGAATGAAATTGCCGTTTTATTGTAATAGGTACTTCGAATTGACAAAGAACCTTCATGGTTTAAGATTTAAAAGTGAAACTTTTTTCAAACGGTTCCTGTGTAGTTCCTCTTTTAAAAAATGTGCAACTTTCGATTATCAACTTTCAGTTGTTTTTTTTATTCAGCTTAGACAATAAAGACGGATATTTCGAAAATTCGTGTGATTTCTGAATACGAGTTCCGACGCGGAACTAACGCGGCAGAAACAGCTCGCAATATTAATGTTGCGTTTGGAGAGGAGACTGCTAATGAACGCACTGTGATTTGAAGAACGAACCACGTGGAAGACCGCCCACACAGGTGAATAACAATGATTTGAAAGAGATGGTGGAAGCCGATCCGAGGCAAACTACCCAGAAATTAGTGGCATGGTTTAACGTTACTTTACCAGCAATATTGACTCATTTGCGTCAAATCAATAAAAAGGGTTCCTCATGATGTGACTGATCTGCAGAAGAAACGCGTGATGAAACTTGCGTTGCCTTGTTGAATCGATACAGAAATGAAGGAATATTGGTTCGAATTGTGACATGTGATGAAAAATTATTCTTTACGAATAATCGTAAGCCGAAAATGCAATGGCTGACCCCAGGTCAAACGCCGTAACAGTGTCCTAAAGCAAAGCTTACCAATAAAAAGGTAATGGTAACTGTTTGGTGGTCTCAGCGTGGTGTTATTCACTACAGCTTTCTCCGATCTGCTCAAGCAATAATGGCAGATGTCTACTGCGCCGAATTCCGAACAATGATAGCGAAACTAGCAGTGAAACAGCCCCGAATTATGAATCGATCTTCACCATTATTGCTCCATGATAACGCGAGACCTCATACAGCACGAGAAACCGTTTTAACTCTACAGGAACTGCAATTAGAAACCATTCGTCACCCTCCATATTCGCCAGACCTTGCTCCAACGGACTACCATTTTTTTCGTGATTTGGACAATTTTCTACGTCATAAAAAGTTTTCTTCTCAGGCGGCAGTGCAAAATGCTTTCACACAGTTTGTCAAATCTAAATCACCAGAGTGCTATTGCAAAGGTATAAATGAGATGGCAGCAATGTATAGATAATAATAGTAATTATTTTGATTAATTAAATATGTTAAATTTAAAAAAAAAACGAATTTTTATTTTTCAGTACAAATCGGCAATTTCATACTTTAACCCCTGATATTCTAATAATACAAAACTTCGTTACACTTGAGGTAAAGCCGCAGTAAATGCAAAAATATGAATGAACAATGCAATTTTCCGTACCCCGCAATAGAGCCTCCGAAATGTTCGTTCACACTCACAAAGTAACCATCTAAACACAAATTTATGGTTCAAACTTTCCTCTGCGCCGGGAGAATTCGCTTGCCAACGTCTTTATGTTAACTTCCCTAATGGTATTTGCCAACCGATGTAAGGGAAGTGGGTATTTCGTCTATTAGATTTTGCGTACACGACATAAGGTGCAAGTTTACAAAGCTTATTGTGTTACCGTATCGAAACTTTCGAGTTGCCAATTAAACATGCTGTATACCAGTCACTTGACATGATTCGCTCTGGCATTCAATTTTATTTATGTTCTTTTTGTTCTTGAGTTCTGTATACCGACCGTTTTACATTTATTACTAACAATGTTGTGATACAATTTGTTTAAATGAGACAATATTTGATGCCAAAGTATTATTTTTAACCGACTTTTTTTTTGTATGACCACGCATAACTTTTTACAGGGTTGTCCGATTTTGATAATTCATTTTTTATTGGAAAGGGCACATTTTTAACGTGGTCTCATTGTCATCATGTTAGGATCTGATGATGATATCCTGGGGAAATTGAAGTAACTCTTCAAATTTTGGAGGCACGCTTGCAGCGATTTCAGTTTTTGCCTCGCTATCGGTAGCTTTTTGGCTACAAGTGCCGTATAATATACTATGACAGTATAGTACGAGTACGTTACGTGGCGATAAATAAACTAAAAAGTAAGAACTAAAAAATTTTAACAAAAAATAGAACCGACTCAAAACGCACTAAAAAGAAAAAAATAACTTTGTCATTTAGTTGCTTTATTTACTTAAGCATATCTATGAAGTCGGTGCCAGCCAAGTTTAAGGAACATTTATTTTACGTAGTAAAGCAGTTAGTGGGTTCTAGGTAACGTCCTTAAAGTAGAAACCTTGGCTTGCACCGACTCCTAGATATGCTTAAGTAAATTAAAGCAACTAAATGACACAGTTATTTTTTACTTTTTAGTGCGTTTTGAGTCGGTTCTATTTTTTGTTAAAATTTTTTATTTTTATTAATTACAAGTTTGCCCTCATCTGCTATCACACCTGATGGTAATTGATGATGCAATCTAAGATGGAAGCGGGCTATTTTGTTAGGAGTAGGATGAAATCCACGCCCCTTTCGGTTTCTACACGACATCGTACCGGAACACTTAATCGCTTGGCGGCACGGCTTTGTCGGTAGGATGGTAACTAGCCACGGTCAAAGCCTCCACCAGCCATACCTGGACTAATATAGAGAATCAGCGTTATGGAACGTAGAACCACCACGCTGCTCCAATACGGGTTTAGCAGCCTGAGTGTGATAATGTTTTATTAAGCTATTGTATAGCTTTTATCGCGGGCCTTGAGCGTGGAGACCGAATCCAGAAATTCCGTAACGAAAAAACCTAACACCCCCTAAATATCAAAAGCATAATTTCGGTACCGACGTCATCGAGAACGTGGACCATCTGATAACAAGAGTTAATAAAAAAGACGTGTGACACTCGGAGACTGCCGCGGTAAAGCTATTACATAGCATTTGACATCATCGGGACCGTGGCTGAGCGGTAAGGCGCTCTAAGTGCCCGGATTGCCAGAGAGACGCGGGTTCGAATCCCATCAGTTCCGCAATTTTTTTTATATTTTTTTTAAAGCGTGATATTTCAAAAAGTCATTAAAAGTTAGTATTTATCGATAGATGGAAAAACTAAAAAGTATCACCGTTTAGTTTTTCCATCTATCGATTAATACCAGAACTTTTAATGAATTTTTTGAAATGTCACGCTTGTAAAAAAAAATTAATGACTTTTTAAATAATCACGCTTAAAAAAAATGCGGAACCGACGGGATTCGATCCCGCGTCTCTCTGGCGATCCGGGCACTTAGAGCGCCTTACCGCTCAGCCACGGTCCCGATGATGTCAAATGCTATGTAATAGCTTTACCGCGGCAGTCTCCGAGTGCCACACGTCTTTTTTATTAGCTCTTGTTATCAGATTGTGATGATAGTGTCCGGGGCCGTCGGCTTAATATTCTCTCTGAGGCAAGAGGTAACACTATCAACTTCTCGACTCCGGGTTTAGGATAAACTGAAAATTTCATAGAAGAATGAAAAACTCAGAACTATTTTGTGACCTGACCCAGGATTCGAATCCAGGACCTCGTCATCAAAGTCACATAGGCTAATCAATAGAACAACTTTATTAATTTAAATTGTAACATCAGTTGTTCATGTTTTATGACGGAACCCTAAAGGGCTGTAGTGCCGTAACACGATAGATAAAAAATAATTTGAACGAATAAAACTATGAATAAACCCGACAATGCCAATTAATGTTATGAAAAGGTACTTTATGTAATGTAGTTAGAGTACAATTTCAATTGCATACTCCAAATCATTGTCCACTTCAGATAACAAAGGTTGAATTTGCATAGAAATAAACAAGGGATGATTTTGGACGATTTATGAACGTTAGGTATGTTCAGCGCACAGTGTACGATGTAACAGTTAGTCAACACAATCGTAGTGAAAATTTGTAAGTTTGTTAATTCTTCACGACGAAACGACTGTACCGATTTTAATGAAATTTGGTATAGAGTTAGCTTATACTCTGGACTAACATATAGGCTATATTTTATCCTGAAATTCTTACGGGAACAAAACCTACGCGAACTAAACTGGGATATGCCCATTTTGTTCGCGTGCAGTGTTTTGTTTTGAATCGCACGAAAACTCTGTGATTTCTGGAGTATCCAAGTCAATCTAGTTAAATACAATTATTATTATAAAAACATGACGGGTGGCGCAGTGGGTAGTGACCCTGCTTCTGCGTCCTAGGCCGTGGGTTCGATTCCCACATCTGGAAAATATTTGTGTGATGAGCATGGATGTTTTCCAGTGTCTGGGTGTTTATCTATATATTATACTAGCAGTCGCCCGCGACTTCGTCCGCGTGAAAACCTCTTAGGTACCCTTCTAATTTTAAAGACAGACTTCCATACAAAATGTTTGAAAGTCACATATAAAGTGTGCTCATTCCCCGCTCCCCCTCTCAATTTAATTTTTTTATAGGTTCCCGTCAACCAATATCCTTCGTCCCGTCCCGTGTACGAAAGATCTACATTTTTGTTAAACACTGTATGACATTTCAGTACATTAACATTTAAAATATATATTTATGGCAAGCTATAAATTAATATTAAATAGTATATTTCACTCTTGAGTCTAGCCTTCAGAATAAACAAAAATAATTTTACAATCCGACACGCAGATAGAGATTAGCCCGTTTAAACAAACGAACAAACTCTTCCGTGTACTAAATAGATATTTGAACAAAGATCGAATTTTTAATTCATCATCGTATATATAACATAGATCTAAACTCCCCTCCCGCACGCGCACCCCCGCCTTGGTGACGCTCACTTCGCAACGCAGAAATAGTAATATTTTAATTTCGCCATAACTTCAAAACCAAGCGTCCAATTTTAATCTTTTAAATACCAAATATTATCTACATAAACTGTACTTAGTGATGAAATAATTTATTTTGATAAGGATTAATAGCATGAGTAAAATAAATGCGTTTCAATGTAGTCCAAAAAAAAATAAAGATTTTTAAATAAAAAAATGGTTGTTGTGCCTCACTCGACATAGATAGGTATAGTGTGTCGCGGACTTTTTTATAGATATTTATAAGATCTCCAATTAATTAGAACATTTTATGGTTCTATCTTTTATAGTTCAGGCAGCGTACGCAAAAAAGTAACTTTTCTGGTTGATGTTTTACACCTTGTGTCCGAAAAACCCAAATATTTTACGGAACCCTATTTTTTTCCAAAATAAAATTTAGCCTATGTTACTCGTGGATAATGTAGCTTTCGAATGGTGAAAGAATTTTTAAAAACGGTCCAGTAGTTTTTGAGCCTATTCATTACAAACAAACAAAGTTTTCCTCTTTATAATATTAGTATAGAAGTATTTATGTAATATATATGTATATATATAAATATTCATAAGTTATCATAGCACCCATAACACAAGCTACTTACGAGTACGCTTACTTTAGGGCTATATAGCGATGTGTGTAATTGTCCTATAATATTTATTTATTTACATTTTTACACTATTAGCGAATGCCCGCGATTTCATCTGCGTGGAATTAATATTAATAAAATTTATAATAAAAAATAGCTAAGTTACTTCTTACAACATTAGCTATCTGCCGTTTCCGTCTAAATTGGCGCAGATAGCCAACTTTTAGATTTAGAGATTTTAGATCCGCCTTTACTCTTTTAGTTTTACCACGGAAGAACCAGGCAGTAACCTGCATCTTTACGTTTTTTGATGTCCCTTTAATTCGTATGAAGTGTCCTTCGTTTTTGCGAAGTTGTGGAATACCCTCTAAGCTTCTGTTTTGTGTGGTAAGGAAATCTTACCGTTAATCTTCAAGTTCAGACCGCTTCTTCGCTTACCGTTGGACGTGATAGCAGTCAAGCAAGCACGCCTGTAACGTAAGAAATAAGGTAGTAACCTATATCTCCCAGCTTTAGGACGGGCTTCTAATAGCAGAGCTATTTTTTTTTATTCAAAAAACTATTTTATTTTTTAACTGACGAAAAAAACGGAGGAGGTTCTCAATTCGACACGTATATATTTATATATATTTTTATGTATGACCACGCATAAGTTTTTACAGAGCTGTCCGTTTTTGTTATTAGAAAGGGCATACTTCCAAGGTGGTCCCATTGTCATCATTTTAGGATCTGGTGATGATATCCTGGTAAAATTGAAGGAACTCTTCAAATCTTATAGGCACACTTGCAGCGATTTCGGTTTTAGTGTAAGTATCAGTAGCTTTTTGACTACAAGTGCCATATAATATACTATGAGAGTATAGTACGAGTACGTTACGTGGCGATAAATCACAAAAAAGTAAGAAATAAATTTTTTTAACAAAAAATAGCACCGACTCAAAACGCACTAAAAAGCAAAAAATAACTGTGTCATTTAGTTGCTTTAATTTACTTAAGCATATCTAGGAGTCGGTGACAGCAGAACCCACAAACTGCTTTACTAAGTTAAATAAATGCCTTAAACTTGCTTGCACCGACTTTATAGATATGTTTTGTTATATTATTTTTTGTTGTGTTAGTACAATTCGGATTACATTAAAGTATTGTATTGGGACTAAGACTAAACCTACCATAAAATACTACTATCTACTTTATAAATTTTCTAAACTAACCATAACACTCTACTCTATGTTCAGAGTAACGTTGTGTAACAAAAATATTTGACAGATTGACTCTCTGTTTTGCCTGCGCTTTGTATAGCGGCTTTGTTTTGACCGAACTAACTAATGACTATAGATGCCCGATAGTATCGGATCTCGTGCGTGAATTTTGCTATAATTTGAAGCTGTACGTGGATTTATTGGCCAATCGACGGCCTTGTTCACATGCAGAGGGATTTATTGTAATTACGCCATTTTAAATAATTAAAGTCTTCGTCATCGGTTCCGGATAGATTTCCTTTGTGAAGGAAGTATTGAATATTGATGCAGAATCTAAATAACGAGTTGTGAGAGGTTGTTGCATTTTTGGCTGTCCCAAGTTGTCCAAAGGCCCTTTTCAGGGCCACCTGGGAGTTGTTATTGTTGGTTGTTATTAAGTTTGTTATTTTTTGTGCTTCATTTCGTGAGTGTTGGAGCGCGACGCGTGGTGCGCCTGTGTGCGTGTGCGCGCGAAGCGACGCCAGCTATAGCTATAGCGCTCGCGGTTGCATTCGAAGCTGCATAGCAACAACTTTGTCTGTGAGCGTTTACAGTTATATTTGGTGTATTCGGGGACTGTTATTACAGTTTGTTTGTTATTTAATTAGTTATCTTCGTTGATTATAGGCCCTTTTAGGACCGTGAGGTGGTGGTATAGTGTATATATATATATAATTACTATTATTATTATTATTATTATTTTTTTTTTCTTTTCTTTTCTCTATTGGTGAGTGCCGCCAAATGCCGTCTGGCTAGCCAGACAGGCATTTTAGCATGGATGACGAACAATCATCGGGAGTTGAGGCGACGCCTTCGCGCAGAAGTCGCCGCGTTGCACCAGCATTCCGAAATACCGGTAATCAAGGCCCAAATCCGCGCTGTTCTCGTAGGAAGGAGTTGTCTCCTAGCTCGCGGGACTCATCCGTGTCGCGGTCATTGACGCCAGGCAGTTCCCGAGTCAACGCTGCTAGGGCCGAAACTATGAGTGCCCGGAAGGGGTCTCGGGAGGCAGCATTAAGCCAGTTTCTTCGGGACCGTTTTATTAGAAAGGAGGTTCTGGACCCAGCTTCGGACCCAGAAGAAGGCTTAGCCAGCGAGGCATCGGTTCGAGACGACCCCTCTAACCTTAGCGCGGAGGAGCTACGGGCATCAGCAGGTCGGAACGCAGCAGCCATCATTCAGATGGCCTCGCGTTCGAACAACCTTAAGGGAACGTTCGTTAGGCGTTTTAAGGAGGCTGCTAATGGACTGCAGGAGATTGTGGACGCTCTCGCTTCTAGAACGGAGACCGAGGAGACGCGTAGGGTAAGAGCGGATAATGCTCGCCTTAGGTCTGAAGTCGAAAAACTTAAGGCCGAGCTAAAGGCTCACCGGCGCGAGTTCTCGGAGATGAGAACTGCAATGGCAGCAACAAAAGATGCGGCAGCAAAAGAAACTGCGACGGAAACCACCCCTAACATGAACTCCGATACAATGGAGAAAATGATGACTTCCATCGTCGCTTCAGTAGGTAGGATGTTGGATGCCCGCTTTGCGGGCATCGAAGAGCGGCTTCTTCCCGCGAAGGTACTTCGACCTCCTCTAGCGACGGACAGAGCAAGGTCAATGGATGCTCCACAAGCAGCGCAGGCGGCGTCAGCAGCACATAACGATGGCGAAACGGTGGCGTCCCCCGGAACTGCATCTGCGACTGCAGGTCCAAGTGGGTCAAAGCCGGCCGCAGAAAGTTGGGCTACTGTTGCAGGAAAAAAAAAAAGGGGAAAAGGCCACCCGTCCGGTGGCATCAGCCACCTCTACTCCGGCGAGTGCCCCTAACGCTCCTCCCACTTCGACTCCAAAAAGGGCGGAACCAAATTTTGCTCCGCCTAAAACAGCGGCAGTTATTATCACCATAACCCAGGATGCGGCACAGAAGGGGGTAACATACGCTCAGGCTTTGGAGTTGGCCGAGCGTAGGGTGAACCTTCAGGAGTTGGGAATAAGCGCGGGGATGAAGATTCGCCGCGCTGCTACGGGGGCCAGGTTACTGGAGTTGCCCCATGGGCAGACTCAAGAGCAGGCAGAGGTCCTGGCCGGCCACTTACGAGCTGCACTGGAAGGGGTAGCAGAGGTCACCCGTCCGACAAAAACGGTGACTCTCAGGATTACCGGGCTCGATGACTCCGCCACGGCGGAGAAGGTGGCAGCTGCAGTAGCCCTAGCCGGAGGTTGCTCCCAGTCCTCGGTTAAGGTAAGTGACGTACTGACGGGCCCTATGGGAGTGGGCTCAGTCACAGTTCACTGCCCGATAGACGCAGCCAAGAAGGTCTGCGACGCTGGACGGGTTCTGGTTGGTTGGAGCTCAGCTAATGTTCGTGCGCTTGAGCAACGCCCCTTGCGCTGTTATAGGTGTATGAGCCTGGGACATACAAGCCCTTTGTGCACCTCAAAAAAGGACCGCAGCAAACTGTGCTACCGGTGTGGCAAGGAGGGGCACAAACAAACAGTTTGCACAGACGTTGTTCGCTGCGCCGTCTGCGCCGACGCAGGGATAGCGTCGGGACACATTATGGGAGGCAAGACTTGCTGCCCTCCCTCTGTTAAAGGAGGGACTGGTCCCCAGTTTCAGTCCGCAGAAAGGCAGAGTCCAGTGCAGGAGGATGCAAATATGTCGACATGAACCAGTCACGACATATTAGCATCCTACAGACGAATCTTAATCACTGTGCGGGGGCTCAGGACCTCCTACTGCAGTCTCTCGCAGCATGGCAGATTGATCTGGCCGTAGCTTGCGAGCCATACTTTGTTCCCTCGCAGGCACATTGGGTGGGGGACACGGATGGCTTGGTGGCCATTGTGTCTGCAAACAATGCGGGACCCCCTTTTTCAGCTCTTGAGAGAGGCCCGGGTTATGCGGTGGCGAAATGGGGGGAGTACACTGTCGTCGGGTTGTACTTCTCTCCGAATCGTACACTGGCGGAGTTTGAGAACTTCCTCGACTCTGTCAGTGAAGCTGTTCGCAGACACAATGAAGGGCGGACCCTGGTACTTGGTGACTTCAACGCTAAATGCCAAGCATGGGGGAATCCTACTACAGACGGCAAAGGCAGGGCTGTGCAGGTGTGGGCTGTGCACCAGGGACTCTCCCTACTTAACAGGGGGACAGCCTACACCTGTGTTCGGGCCCAGGGGGGATCTATTGTGGATTTATCGTTCGCCACGCCTCTAGTCGCTGACAGAGTGACTGACTGGAGGGTAGAGGGTGGGGTGGAGACCTTGTCGGATCATAATTATATTAGGTTCGAGGTATCCGCCCCTCCTGTTGTCTCGATGGTCCCTCCTCGAGGTTCGAACTGCTTTCCACGCTGGTGTCTCGGCCAGATAGATCGTGAGCTGCTGACAGAGGCCGCTATAGTGCACCGATGGTCTTCTTCCAGCTCTGAGGTGGACACCAGTGTTGAGACACGCGCGAACCGTTTGCGTGAAGCCCTGTCAATTATATGCGATTCCTCCATGCCGAGAGCCCGTGGATGGCGGCACCGCAGATGCGTGTACTGGTGGTCGAATGAAATCGCGGACCTCCGTACCGCCAGCCACAGAGCTCGAAGGGACTATGTTCGGTGCCGCAGAAGAAACGGCCTGGACATTGTTCTAGAAGAGCAGTTGCGGCAGGCTTATCGCGAGGCCAAAAAAGCTTTGCAGCTAGCAATAAGCCTAGCCAAGGAGCGGGCCCGAGAGGAACTGTTGGAGGGACTGAATCGCGACCCCTGGGGACGCCCTTATCGCGTTGCGAGAAGGAAACTCCGAAACCAGGGTCCTCCCATAACCCAGACCCTCCAGCCGGAGTTCCTGCGACGGGTTGTTGAGGAACTCTTTCCGGATTTCCGGGGACATGTCCCTCCAACGATGTCCACCTCGGTGACAGTTGACGATAGCAATCCTGTCCCTGTCCCACTAGTTACCGAGGAGGAGATGGACGTGACCCTGGACCGTCTTCGGTCCAGAAAGACTGCACCTGGACCGGATGGTATTCCAGGTCGGGTTATTTATATGACCCGCGAGTTCCTCGAAGGTCACCTCAGGGAGCTGTTCAACCAATGCCTGCGGACTGGACAGTTCCCTGAGTCTTGGAAGGAAGGCCTGCTGTGCCTCATCCGTAAGGAGGGCCGCCCGGCTGACACGCCTTCGGCCTACCGACCGATAGTCTTGCTCAACGAATTAGGAAAGCTCTTCGAGAAGATTATTGCTGACCGACTCGTTGAGCACCTTGAGACTGTCGGTCCGGGGCTTTCAGATGCGCAGTTCGGCTTTAGGGCGGGTCGATCGACCCTAGACGCCCTGGAGTCACTGAAGGCCCTTACGGATGATGCAGTGGCCGGAAGAGACGTCGTCCTAGCCGTCTCTCTGGACGTTACGAACGCCTTCAACAGCCTCCCTTTAGAGACTCTACTGGAGGCACTTCGATATCATGGAGTGCCTCGATATCTCGGGAGACTGTTGGAGTCATACCTCCGGGATAGATGGATATCCTGGATAGGAAGTGACGGTCGGAGAGAACGACGGCAGGTGCTGAACGGTGTGCCGCAGGGGTCGGTCTTGGGGCCGATACTTTGGAATATCGGCTTCGACTGGCTCTTGCGGATGCCTTTGCTTTCCGGGATGAGGTTGTTTTGTTACGCAGACGACACCCTCATCACGGCTCGCGGGAGCACCTATGAGGCGGCGTCCCGGCTGGCCACAGCTGGAACGTCCTTGGTGGTGAGGAGGATCCAAATGTTGGGCCTGAGGGTCTCGGCTTCTAAAACCGAGGCCCTCCTATTTCACGGCCCCCGTAGGGGTCCTCCTCGAGATGCCTACATCACCATCCAGGGTGAAAGAGTGGAGGTGAAGGCCCAAATGAAATACCTGGGCCTAATCCTGGATGGTAGATGGACGTTCCGTAGGCACTTCGAGCTGCTGGGCCCTAGGCTCATCGGTGCAGCCTCCGCTCTAGGAAGGCTTTTGCCGAATGTCGGGGGGCCGGCCTCGGCCTGCAGACGCCTGTACGCGGGTATCGTCAGGAGTATGGCGCTGTACGGTGCCCCCATTTGGGTGCACGCACTGTCTCCGCAGAATGTGTCCCTTCTGCGAAGACCGCAAAGAATTATTGCGGTGCGTGCCATCCGGGGGTACCGTACAGTGTCATGGACGGCATCCACGCTCTTGGCGGGCGACCCGCCTTGGGAACTGCAGGCCGAGTTACTCGCCCAGGTATACCGGTTCCGGTCAATGCTGAGGGCACGAGGTGAACGACCAGGGCCTGAGGAGGTAAGACACATAAGAACCCTCGGGAGTGCGGCCCTGGTCCAAAGGTGGAAAGAAGACCTCGAGTCCCCGGTAGCCGGCACCTGGACGGTCGAAGGAATCCGGCCCCACCTAGAGCGGTGGCTGAAGCGGCGTCATGGCGCATTGACGTACCGACTCGTGCAGGTGCTTACTGGACACGGCTGCTTCGGTAAGTACTTGCACGGGGTTGCGAGAAGGGAGGTCTCGCCGGTATGCCACGAGTGTGGTGCGACTGAGGACACGGCGCATCACACTTTGGCAGAGTGTGCGTCATGGGCGCCGCAAAGGCACTCACTGGTGTCTACACTTAACGGAGACCTCTCGCTATCGAGTGTCGTCAATCACATGCTCGAAAGCGAGGAAGGGTGGTCCCACGTTGCCTCCTTTTCCGAGACTATAATCAGTTTAAAGGAGGCCTCGGAGCGGGAGAGAGAGCAGGCGGCTGACGCTCACCCGCTCCGCAGAAGAAGAATGGGCGGCAGGAGACGCCGGTATGCGCATCTCCTGCCACCCTTGTAGACACCAATGAGTGCACTGATGGGCGCGCCGGGCGTCAAAGTGAATGATTCTCGATCCTTTGACGTTCCAACTGGGGCGCAGGCGGCTCCGCTGGGTTTTAGTGGGTATTCTGGGTTCAGCCAGCGAGTCCCACATACCCGGACGGAGACTGCGCAGCAGCTTCTGAGTTCTTCTTCTGCGCAGTCTCCGACCGGAATGCGTAAACGCATTTCCCAGCGAAAAAAAAAAAAAAAAAAAAAAAAAAAAAAAAAAGGTTGTTGCATTTTTGGGGAATGCTTTTAATTCTTGTTGTCTGTCTGTCCACATTATTTATATGTTCCCTTACATCTCCTAAACGGCTTGGCCGATACCCGATATAATGACATGTCCTTATAAGAAAACGTCTGAGAAGTGTTAGCTAGAAAATGTCTGAGTTACTTCTGATGAAAAGATGAGAAGTGGGTGTAATTTGCGAATAACACCCCAACAATTCATATTTTTAATGGCATTGTTGAAACTAAAATGTTTCTCGACATAAAATTGTATAGAATATGCACTTCCGGTTCATAATTTGAAACCAAATAAAGAAAAACCAATAAAAGTATAACATTAGATTTAATATCGGACGTAGCAGAAATGCAGGAGTGTGAACGGCTGGAAGCGGTTCTCCAACCAGGGCTTATATTTACTAACTACTAGATTAAACTTACCTTCAATTAATTTCATAGAAGCAGGTGTTACTTTGCCGACGTTTATCTGGAATAGCTAACAATTTATGTATTTCTAGATAAATACTTAGAAAATAGCAAAATAAATAAATTATTATCAATTACTTTTGATAGTTGAGTATTTCTTCTGAGACCCTTGAGTATCTCTTTAATAACGACATGACTGATTGCTCTTAAAAAACCCTTCTGGGCTAATACCTGGCTTAGATACATAACTACTCACATGTAAAGTGTCATTCCTTATGTTGATTTGCCAGGAAAAATATCCCCTTCATATTATATATTTTTTTTTCTTGAGACCTACAATGACCCATCCAGACTTTCATTTACTCAAAAAACAAAAAAGACGTGTGGTATTCGGAGACTGCCGCGGTGAAGCTATTGCATAGCATTTTTTATCAACTTATGTTTACCTACCGACGTCATCGGGACCGTGGCCTAGCGGTAAGGCGCTCTAAGTTCCCGGATTGCCAATAAGACGCGGTTTCGATGGAAAAACTAAACGATGATACTTTTTAGTTTTTCCATCTATCGATTAATACCAGAACTTTTCATAACTTTTTGAAATATCAAGCTTGTAAACAAAATGCGGAACTGACGGGATTTGAACCCACGTCTCTCTGGCAATCCGGGCACTTAGAGCGCCTTACCGCTAGACCACGTTCCCGATGACGTCGGAGCCGAAATTATGCTTTTGATATTATGTTTTTGATATTCAGGGGGTGTTAGGTTTTTTCGTTACGGAATTTCTGTATTCAATACCCACGCTCAAGGCCCGCGATAAAAGCTCTGCAATGGCTTAAAAACGACTAGAATTCCTAAGTAATTCTTACTTCATCATCATCATCATTATCACCCTATTAACGGCCTACTTCAGGGCCAGGCCTCCCTCCTTATACGAGAGGGGATATATCTTCTTACCTGCTTTTTATTTTCGAAAATTCAATCACCCAATCCTCTTCTCAGTTATGCATGCGCTGTCAAGACGTCGCCGCGTTTAGTTGTAAAATCCCAAGATGTTTCATATCACGAAGCACTAGGGTGGCATAAAATTGAAGAGCTGTCTCGAGTTTTGACTGTAATTCTGCCCACGTGACCTGTAATTTGGCGTACGGAAACGTTATCAACTACGCTTCCTTGCCAACAGCGTACAGACTATGCTACGAAAATATTTTATAAATAGTATGTTTAAACGTAATAATAATTAAAACTGGAGCCCTGATTACGGGTTGTTAAGGCCCTTAAAGGTGAAGGAGCAGTTTTTTTTTATAATTTTTAATTTTTACATGCATTATTGAAAATTAAAAGAAAATTGTAAAAAAATAAATGAAAGATGAAAATAAACTTACAGTAGGTACTAATTGATGAAGCAGTCAAAAATAATAAAATTTGGAAAAATGTTGCAGAGTGTACTATCATAAATAAAAGCTTTTTTACATAGGTATTATTCCTTTACTCTAAGTTTAAGGAAAAGGAAAAAATCCTTGACTGCTATCACACCTGATGTTAAGTGATGATGCAATCTAAGATGGAAGCCGCCTAACTTGTTAGGAGTAGGATAAAAATCCACACCCCTTTCGGTTTCTACACGACATCGTACCGGAATGCTAAATCGCTTGGCGGTACTTCTTTGTCGGTAGGGTGGTAACTAGCCACGGCGAAAGTTTATACTAATATTATAAAGGCGAAACTCTTTCATGCAATAATTACTGAATGGATTTTGATGAAACTTCACTATAATAATAGCTAACATATCAATAACACATGGGCTACAGTTTATCCAAAAATTCCTACGGGAACGAGAACCACCGAGTGAAACCGCGGGCGTCCTCTAGTATAAAATACATTTTTAGACAAACTAAGGCCTGTGTGCACCAAGATTTCGGTTATCATAGCCAACGGTTAACATAAGCTAAACTTAAAATTTACTGTTCACGACAATCCGTACACCGGTTAAGGACGTAAGCTCGGTTAAGATAACCACCCGGTTTACGTCCTTAACTGGCGTACGGGTTTAACGGCCGTTGGTTATGATAACCAAAATCTTGGTGCACACAGGCCTAAATATATTAACACCTATTTAATCTTAGACTTACAAAGTCTAATTTGAAATCATTACATAGTAGGCTTTAATCTTTAAAACTACACAACCGATTTTCATGCGGTTTTTTTATCAGATAGAGTGATTCAACAGGAAGGTTTATGTGCATAATACATGCATAACACAGTAGAGAAACACTGATAATTTTAGAGGTTTCTGATGTTATGTCGTAAATTTACGCATTTTTGCGCTTACATTGCAAACTGGCTAAACCATACGAGATATATCAAAATAATGTACTACAGTATTGCACATCTTAAAAAGATCAACAAAAAAGTCCGTGATGGTATAATTATGTCTATCTTTTAGGGATAACCCAAAATAACCATTTTTTACTTTCAACCAAAAGTATTAGCTTATTTACGAAGCGATTTTAAGCAATACCGCATTTATCCTTATTCAATCAAGTATCTTAAATATTGTGCATTTAATATAGATCACGATTGCCCTTTACAACATGTAATTGAAGTGAATATTATGCAGGGACATAGCGAGCGCGCAGGCGTGCGTGCGCTGCCGCCAATATCAGCATTGTACCCGTGCGAAACCAAGGCGGGTCGCTAGTATATAGATAAAATAAAACAACACGAACATAATAAATATCTATTAGGCAGGTATCCCACTGCGAACGCGTTGCTAAGATTTATTCAGTCCACGTAAACAAGGCGTAGGCAAAAATACACTGACGGCGGTGTGCTCTGACGTTGCATCTTGACTGTAAAATGTCGACTTGTCTATCTGACGTGTACTCGACTACTGCACGAGTTTGTACACGAAATGAGAAATGGTAATAGTAATTTTATACTGTAAATATGGCGGGTTGTTTTTAAAATGTTGGTAAGAAAGTAATATAAAAAATTTTAATAAAAAATTAAACCGACTTCAAAACGCACTGAAAAGTAATAAAAAATTTTTAACAAAAATAAAAACGCCTTCAAAACGCACTAAAAAGTAAAAAATAACTACGTCATTTATCTGCTTTAATTTACTTAATCACATCTATGAAGTCGGTGCCATCCAAGTTTAGGTAAAGTCTTTAAAGTAAAAAGCTCGGCTCTTTTGAAGGCTTTTTTATTTTTTGTTAAAATTTTTTATTTCATACTTTTTAGTGATTTATCAACAACGAAAATACTAAAGAACCTACTCAAACTAATATAAAACCATAAGTACCAATATCTAGTTATAACATTCCAACATCCCTACAAATGTGCCTATAAAGTTTGAAGAGTTTCCTCGAGTTTTCGTAGATCTCATCATCAGATCATGACTTAGTTAACATTAAACCGACTGGAATCTATAACCTTACAAACTTCTCATTGAGACATATTAATCGAGCCCAACAGCACAAAATAGCTACTGTAAACCGTTAAAGAGCTCCCTCAGCTGTGCTTCGTCTTCATCGCCAGACCCTTGATGACGGTCACAGTCTATCTAAATGTAAAGTCCTCATTGAGACAAATTAATCGAGCCCAAACACAAGGTAGCTACTGTAAGCCGTTACGGAGCTCCCTTAACTGTACTTTGTCTTCATCACCAGACCCTCAATGACAGTCACAGCCCATCTAAATGTAAAGTTCTTATAAAGACAAATTAATCGAGCCCAAACACAAGGTAAATGCAGTAAATCATCAAGGATTTCTCTTATATGTAGATCGGCTCCATCATCAGATCGACTCCAAATGTTCATCAAATTGTAGTGCTTTTAAATACTTATTGGAAAAATTAACAAACGTACTTGTTGTCCCTACAATTTTTGAAAGGTCTCCTCGGTTTCTCCAGTATTCCATCTACAGATCCTGGTTTCCTTGTCATGGTACCACTACCGGACTATCTCCTTTCCAACAAAAAAAGAATTATCAAAATCGGTTCATAAACGACGAAGTTATGCGCGAACACACATAAAAAAAAAACAAAAATATACGGTCGAATTGAGAAACTGCTTTTTTTTGAAGTCGTTTAAAAAGTAAATGCGTCATTCAGTTACTTTAATTTACTTAACCATATCTATAAACGTTTCTAGTAAAGTCAAAATCGGACAATTCTGTGAAAAGTTATGCGTAGTCATGCGTAAAAAAATCCCTATCGCAAAAACTACTGAACCAATTCTAATGAAACTTACGGTATTCCCTAAGTTGACCAATACCTAGTACAATAAAAAAAGAATTACTTAAATCGGACTTGTGATTCCGGAGATATGCGAACATAAACAATAAAACATAAAAATTCCTTATCTCAAAAACTATTAAACCGATTTTAATGAAACTTACAGTATACCCTAAGTTGAACAATACCTAGGACAACAAAAAGAGAATTACTTAAATCGGACTTGTAGTTCCGGAGATATGTCTCCACAAACATGAATACATACATACATACATACACTTTTGAAATTTGGCATATTTGTTATTGAAGTGTAGAGGCAAGGATGGCCTCGGCCCCCATAAAGATTCAAAAAATGTAATTGCAATGCAAAGAAACTGGTTTGGTTTGTTACTTGAACCACTGTTGAGTTTCTCCCCGGCTTTTCTCGCCAGAATCTGTCTTTAGAACAGGTGGTAGAGTCACTACGCACTAACAGACTTGATTTTTCAAAAGGGGTTATATAATGGCCCACTTGAAAATAAATTTATTTGAACTATGATACAATACACCTGACGACCTCCGTGGCGCAGTGGTTTGCGCGGTGGATATATAAGGCGGAGGTCCTGGGTTCGATTCCCGGCGGGGCAGATTGAGATTTTTCTTAATTTGTCTTGGTCTGGCTGGTGGGAGGCTTTCGCCGAGGTTAGTTACCACCCTACCGACAAAGACGTACCGCCAAGCGATTTAGCGTTCCGGTACGATGTCGTGTAGAAACCGATAAGGATGTGGATTTTCATCCTACTCCTAACAAGAAAAATAAAAAAAGAGAAAGTAATCGTGATATTAACAAAAACATAAATACTACTATATACTATAGGTATTATACCTATATAAAAGTAATGGTAAATAAAAATAAAAAACAATTTACCAATAATTTATAACAGCCTTCGCCCATAGAGACGGCCATGGATAATAATAAATCATGACATCAACAATTCTCACGACACTACTCAATATTCTCCGTCAATATTCTCGACCAATCCGTAAGTTGACTCAATTCGGCGTAACAAATTAAATTCGTCGAGAAAAACGCACAAAAGGCGGAGTGAAAACAAGCACCTTCGTGCTATTTCAAAGTGGTGAAACGTAACCCTCCTTTGGAAACACACGGACCCAATTTCTGATAGCAAACGCATTTAGAATCAGCGCTATTTTGCTTATATTTGATATTATGTTACCTTCGCTGGATTTGTGACAGTTAAATGGGGAATATATTGATACATTAGTACTATATTTTTTAGTGTAGATCGTAAATCGAAATTGGTGGATGTATGGTAGTAAGAGATACATTTATCTCCTACTCAAACATTGTCAATAAAATGTTGACACGTTTTAGATTTTCATGATATATTAAACGGAATGAAATTATAAAACGATTTGACGACCTCCGTGGCGCAGTGGTATGCGCGGTGGATTTATAAGACGGAGGTCCTGGGTTCGATTCCCGGCGGGGCAGATTGAGATTTTTCTTAATTTGTCTTGGTCTGGCTTTCGCCGTGGCTAGTTACCACCCTACCGATAAAGACGTATCGCCAAGCGATTTAGCGTTCCGGTTCGATGTCGTGTAGAAACCGAAAGGGGTGTGAAATTTCGTCCTACTCCTAACAAGTTAGCCCGTTTCCATATAAGACTGCATCATCACTTAACATTAGGTGTGATAGCAGTCAAGGGCCAACTGGAAGTCGATAAAAAAAATAAAAAAAAATGTACAGAAAAATATAAGAGGAAACGCTCAAAATAGCTCAAAAGTCTTGTTACATAAAATTCCTTACAGCATGAAAATGAAAAAAGTTTAAAGGGTTCAAAACAGTCCTACATTTCACACCCTTTACAAAAGCTCTCAAACGGCATTGCCTGGATTTCCAAGATCCTGATTGACCTAAATGATTAGCGAAAGTTTATAGGAGTTTTCAATAAATTAAAGATTGTCACGAAAACTACCCAAAAGTTTAATAAATAAATAAACGCGACAGAACTGTTGGAAATCCGTTCCCGCATTTTCCACCCCTAACACAAGACGACATTCCCCGCGTTTCCCCGGTCCAGATTGACACTGTTCCAAACAATCGGAGAGCTCGCTTTAATCTCCGCAATAAATTTCCTTTATCTCCCCAGACGTTACGCCAAAAAAGGGGATATTCTTTTGGAAAACGACCTTGTTTCGCGATTAACTTGCTCCGCCACCAACCCTTATTGAGAAATGAAATGTTCAACCGGCATTACAATCTGTTATTTAAAACTTGAACTTTGGGATGGTTTTCACTAGTTTTTGTACTCGATTATACACGTGAAACGATGCTTTAGTGTCCCTACCTTCATTTTCAATACCTAGCTCGATTAAATACAGTTTATTTTTATTCACCACGAGTTATCACCTGCTTTTGACGGCCTCCGTAGCGCAGTGGTATGCGCGGTGGAATTTATAAGATGGAGGTCCTGGGTTCGATTCCCGGGAGGGTCGATTGAGATTTTCTTAAATGATCCTGGCCTGGAAGGTAGGAGGCTTTAGCTGTGGCTAGTTACCACCCTACCCGTAAAGACGTACCGCCGAGCGTTTGAGCGTTCCGGTAAGGTATCGTGCAGAAACCGAAAGGGGTTTTCATCTAAAAAGTTAGTCCGTTTTCATCTTAGATTGCGTGATCACTTTCCATTAGGTGTGATTGCAGTCAAGGACTAACTTGTAATCAATAATAAAAAAATACGCCTGATGGTAAGGATGATGTTTGTTTGTTTATTCTAGCTAGAGAGACGAAGAGACGAATATCTTAGCATTCCATGGATTCACCGTGCGGGTGCCGGGTCCATCGCGTGGCTTCTCACGCCGCCACGCCACGCGATGGACCCGGCACAACGGAAAAGCTCCGAACAGAGCCCGAGACTTGTGACTCGGGTGTAGGTTTAAGGGTACCCTTAGTGACGCGCGTCAACACTCACCTCCTCTGTTCAAGTTATTCTCCCTGCCCAGCCAAATTCGAAAGGACCCTACTAGAGCAGCTTTGGACACTGTTCCAATATGGAGCTTACTGCACTTCTAGTAAGGCCAAGGTCTTTTAGCAGGTTGTAGAGAGGCTGCTCTGCTGGGCCGCTTTTTACGAAAAAATATCATCATCATCATTATCAGCCTATTAACGGCCTACTACAGGGCCAGGTCTTATAGGAGAGGGGATATGGAGCGTAGACTCACCACCCTGCTTCAATACAGGTGCCTATCTGTAAAAGTTTTACCTGTGGGTTAAAAATATGATAATACATAATTATCGTACTTACGAGAAAAAATCAGATTAATTCATAAAATAATAATTATTTCATTGTTATACAACAATACGATATTCGTTCATATAAGACTGTCCGGACATGTTTGTCATGTTAAACCCGTAGGTATTCGGAATAATGAAGGATATTGGAATGAAATAATAAAATATAAATTTTCATCGCAATTTGTCCTCAAAATGGACGGTAGGCAGAACAAATTCCGATTTAAATGGAAATTGTTTCGGAGGTAGGAGAGCGTAAACCATTTCAACGTAAAAATACTTTCAATTAACGGCTTTGCTGTAAAAATTCGCGTTGTTTTTGTTTTTGTGTCCAATGGATTTTAGGACTATTGTTTTATGTGACGCCCTGCTTCGTGTGGTATGCGCGTTGGATTTATAAGAGGTCCTGGGTTCGATTCCTGGCTAGGCTGAATGATATTTTCTTAATTGGTCCAGATCTGACTGGTGAGAGGATTCTGCTGAGATTTGTTACCACCCCGCCAACAAAGACGTATCGCCAAGCGATTCAGCATTTGGTACGATGTCATGTACGGAACCAAAGGGGGTGTGGACTAACAAGTTATTTTAGCCTGCTTCCATTTTAGACTATATAATCACATGCCAATAAATATTAGTGTTATTAGAAATGAAAATAAAATAAAATATTAGTATTAGTAGAGCTTTTAATGACGAGCTTGTCCGTGGAAATATCTACTAAAGCCATGCTTATTTCTGATGCGGTGTTCCAGTCCTACGGGGTGTCTTGCGTAAGCTACAAACGCGACGAGATGCGACATGACGCAACACAGGTCACCATTACGTCGCGTCCCGCCGCAGACTACATAGAGAGAATAACATTGTTTTGATCGCGTCCGTCGCGTTGGCAGCTTCGCGTTGCGTCGCTTTCGTCGCTTGTGCAGGACACCCTATAAACGACGTAGTTAACGGTATAACCCAATGGGGATGAAATTTAGAAAAAATATAGATTATATCCTGGATTAAAACATAGTCTACATTATCTCGATATACCTACGGGAACGGAAACTATGGGGGTGACACCCCGAGGGTATTTTGCAAGTATGTACTAAATATTAGAATAAAGATAGAGATTCTTATATTACGAAAACAAACAGCAGGAAGAGTAAACAAAGGGTAACTAGGTTAGTACAAATAACACAAAATGCTAAAGACGGATCATATGATATGAGGACCTAAGGAACAAATCACACTAACGACTTGTCTTATTCGTTTATTTTTATGTCGTGAAAATTACTGAAACTAACTTATTTGCAAAATTACTTATAAAAATGAAACCATTCGTAAAGACAATTTACATTCAAATAAATTGAGCCATATAATTATAACGTGAGAAATCCCTGTTTTTTTTATCGACTACTAGTTGGCCCTTGGCTGCTATCACACCTGATGTTAAGTGATGATGCAGTCTAAGATGGAAGCGGGCTAACTTGTTAGGAGTGGGACGAAAATCCACACCCCTTTCGGTTTTTACACGACATCGTACCGGAACGCTAAATCGCTTGGCTAACAAGTTAGCTCGCTTCCATCATAGATTGCATCATCACTTAACATCAGGTGTGATAGCAGTCTTGTAGATGATAAAAAAAATCATTATAGACCTATTTACTGAATATAACAACTTATTACTTCCAGCCATTTGAAGGAACTTCCCAAGTACAGACTTGCGTAAGATAGCCAATCCAAGACTAGACCGTAAGACCATCAGTCAACGTGAATTGAAATAAATTAGACTAGATTATTTTTTTAATGTATTCGTATGGCCATTACATTATATTACATGGAATAACTCCTCCGAATATGGTTGGGCAGCCAGAATAACTTGAACAGAGGAGGTGAGTGTTGACGCGCGTCACAAAGGGTACCCTTTTAAACCTACACCCGTGTCACAAGTCTCGGGCTCTGTTCGGAGTTTTTCTCTCAGCCACGCGATGGACCCGGCACCCGCACGGTGAATCCATGGAATGCTAAGATATTCGTCTCTCTCTTAAAATAGCATTGCAGTGTCGTTTCGTTAAAGCGACAAGACAAAGTTTTTATTCAAATAAAAAGTCTCCAATGTGCTTGTAGTAAAAGCCATAATATAAGCCAAATACATCAAAAGTCAACAAGAAAGGGAAAGTGATGCATTACTCCCAAATGAATAATTGATGACAAATGTTTTCTTTATGTACGGAATCGAAACTTTTATATTCATAAGGGAGTGGGGAATTTGACGGATTTTGCTCACCTTGTTAGGTATTTGTCAACATAGGGAATATGTTGGCTTGAACGGGAGAAATAATAAGAATATGTATTCTGTAAGAACTCTTTGAATTTAATGTCATGTTGATATCTGCTCCAGTATTGTTGCGTTCCGGTCTGAAGGAAGTGGTAAGCAGTGTAATTAGAAGTATATGAGACTAGCTGATGCCAGCGACTTTTTCTGCGTGGAATTGAAATAAATAAAATAAAAAAAGACGTGTGGCACTTGGAGACTGCCGGGGTAAAGTTATTGCATAGCATTTTTTATCAACTTATGTTTACCTTTCGACGTCATCGGGACCGTGGCCGAGCGGTAAGGCGCTCTAAGTGCCCGGCTTGCCAGAGAGCAAGAAATGCGGAACGCACGGGATTCGATCCCGCGTTTCTCTGACAATTCGGGCACTTAGAGCGTCTTACCGCTAGGCCACGCTCCCAATGACGTCGGTGCCGAAATAATGCTTTTTATATTATGTTTTTGATATCCAGCGGGTGTTAGGTTTTTCGTTATGGAATTTCTGAATTCGGTCTCCACGCTCAAGGCCCGCGATAGAAGCTATACAATAGCTTAAAATAATAAAATTAGTCTGAGTTACTCCTTATAACTTATATTACATTAGCCCCGTTTTATAATTTTATAATTTTCCCCGTTTTTTCCACATTTTTCGCTGGTTCTTTGCTGTTGTTGGTTGCAGCGTGATGTTATATAGCCTAAAGCCTTCTTCGATAAATGGACTATCAAATAAAAAAAGAATTTTTCAATAAAAACTAGTAGTTCTTGAGATTAGCTCGTTCAAACAAACAAATTCTTTAGATTTATAATATTAGTATAAATTACTACTTGATAGCTTGAACACAGTAAATAATATGCGAATATGTTCTTCTATAAGATTTCTTTAATTTTCAAACTGCGATGTTTATTTCTGCTTCAGTTTTATTGTTCTTATAGGAAATGGTAGAGTGTAACTCCAAGCTCATAAGATTACTGCGTGTAGGTCTGAATAAGATAAATGAATATTACGCGAACATATTCTGCCTTGTCTCGTTGGTATAGTGGACCTATTGAATTGGGGTAAAAAAAATCGGGTTTTCTCTCACAAAATTCACAGTATCAGCTCTAAGTTTTGAACTGCAAGAAAAGGCGTCGGTCCCGGTCATATTAAGAACTGGAACATAAATAACAAAAATTTTATAAGAGGAATTAGATCCGTTTTCTTGCGAACAAAGTCGCGTGTGTCCGCTAGTAGTGATATAAATCAATTTCCCTGAGCGTGCCACTAGCTTGAAAGGGAAGACATCCCACAAATTTTGTCACTCAACGCCATTCAAGCATATTTGAACTTTAACATCAATGTCATAGAGTTGAATATCCAACGGCAAACGTAATCCAAAATTTTCAAAGGATGTAACACTGATACTTGGCAAAGCCCTTGCATCGAGGTACAAAAGTGTTCGGCGATTCTAATTTACGGGGAGCCGATAGAAAATATCATCCCAAGTAAAACATAAATGTGAAATATGAACCAAGTTCTATACAAACGATATTTAAACCAGTGAAGAAAACAATTTGATATCAAAAGAAGGCTAAATTATATAACAGATTAACCGTTGAATGATAAAATGGAGACGATTTGACCATCATGTAGCAGTGTTCTCGATTTTTTAAGAGACAGAGCATAATTTTTTGTCATTTTCTGTAGTTTTATTTTTTTCTCGTGTTACGAAAGATACCGAGCGTTTGGCGCATTATTATTGAGTTAACCAGAGTGGACGCATTTAGGTACTAGGAATAACATAGTTCTCTTAATAACAGGTAAGTATGTTTTGACATGGCCTTTGCCGACTGGCGACGAGATTTGCAAAAAATAAACTAGACTCAATTACTAGACTAACTAAATACTTAATCTCTTTACTTAATGTTTGTGTACACGTTTATTGTTTTGTAACTTATCTGAATAAGGGCTATTTTATTTATTTATTTATTTTTTATGTTTTGACAAATATTTATTGTATTTATTGCCTAGAATCTTACAGCCGAGAGAGATATGGAGCAATTAAACGAATATTTAAGTTCTTTTTCTAAATTGGAATATCACTGAATGCGCGTGAAAACTATACCTACCATATAAATAACATAACGGCAATCATAATATAAAAGTAAAAGTGAACTGATCTTTTCTTTACAGAACTTGTCTCCGCACTGCCGTGTGCCTGGATACGATAGTTTATGTTACTGCAGCGGTATGTTCAATTGTTATTTGAGAGATAAGGTAAAGGAAAGGGGGTGCTACGTTTCTTTTGAGAAATTGCTTCCTTTTAAAATCTTTTATAGGTATCCGATGTTATTTTCCTTTGAAGATATGTGAGCATTTAAGTGATTTGGCTTTGTGATATCGTCTTATAGAATTTTCTACCTTTTTACCGTCTTCCCAAAATAGTTTGTTAATTCAGTACGTATTTTTATAAAGTGTTGGATACATAGACTATCTATAACTACAATATCGTTGAATTTTTTGCAATGTTTTTTGTGTTGTTTTCTAAAGCACGCGTTTAAAAAGAAAAAGACGTGTGGCACTCGGAGACTGCCGCAGTAAAGCTATTGCATAGCATTTTTTATCAACTTATGTTTACCTACCGACGTCATTGGGACCGTGGCCTAGCGGTAAGGCGCTCCAAGTGCCCGGATTGCCAGAGAGACGCGGGTTCGAATCCCGTCGGTTCTGCAATTTTTTTAAAGCGTGATATTGAAAAAAGTCTTTAATTTAAAAAAAATGACTTTTTGAAATATCACGCTTGAAAAAAAAAATTTGGAACCGACGGGATTCGAACCCGTGTCTCTCTGGCAATCTGGGCACTTAGGGCGCGTTACCGCTAAGCCACGTTCCCTGATGACGTCGTTGCCGAAATTGTGCTTTTGATATTATGTTTTTGATACTCAGAGGGTGTTAGGTTTTTCGTTACGGAATTTCTGTATTCGGTCTCCACGCTCAAGGCCCGCGATAAAAGCTATACAATAGCTTAAAAAAATATACAAACCTGACACTATTAAATAAATATAACACTATACACTTATAAACAAAAATAACACTATAAAGTATTATTTTTTTTACAACTCACGACATAAGTTAGTCCAAAATAACGCTTACTGTTTACTAGAGTATAAAAATTATTTTTTAAAAAATAATAAAAAATAGTTTGTCCAGGATTTTTTTAGGCAACCTATTTTTAATATATTTTCTGATATACTAAATTTGTCATGAAATATATTTCATCCTATTATCAGTTCGGTGAAGGTCGATCTTAGTTCGGATCTTAGACTATATGGGTAATATTAAAAATCCTTACTAATCTAATATATAAAATTTCCCTGTCACAATGTTAGTTACCGTACTCCTCCGGAACGGCTTTACCGATTTTTACCAAATTTTATATATTCAGCAGGTCTGAGAATCGGCTACTATCTAATTGTCATCTAATTTTCATCTCAATTTTTTTTTTAATATTTAATTCAAAACAACGTTTGCCGGGTCAGTTACTATTATATAGGCAAAGTTTTTATGTATGTATGGATGTTTGTTACTCTGTCACGCTAAAACTACTTAACGGATTTTGGTGAAATTTCACAATAATATCTTATATATCAGAATAACAAATTCGCTATTTTTCATCCTGAAATTTTAACGGGAACGGGAACTGCGCCGGAAAAACGTGAGTGACCTTTAGTGTAGGTATCGTAAAGGGTGTTTATTTATTTTCCCCCATTTAGTTTTCGCCTCTTAGTTCGAATAGTTACTTGTATAGCGTTTTAGTCCACCTATTCAGTCGCCCCGAACCGAAATCATTGCTTTAGTACTACCTGTAGAACAGGTAACGCTTTTCGATTATAATCCAAGAGTAAAGTACTAAAGTATAGAGGATGATTAACCGATGCATTATAATCTTTTTATAAGGACCTACAACTGTCCTTTTTTGTCTTGCAACAGTAACTTTAAGGATAGTTTTATATCAATACTAGTTGACCCGGCAAACGTTGTTTTGCATTAAAAATTAAAAAAAAAATAGATGAAAATTAGATAGTAGCCGATTCTCAGATCTGCTGAATACGCATACAAAATTTGGTAAAAATCGGTACAGCCATTTCGGAGGAGTACGGTAACTAACATTGTGACAGGGAAATTTTATATATTAGACTAGCTGACCTGGCAAACGTTGTTTTGCATTAGAAATTAAAAAAAAAATTTAGATGAAAATTTGATAGTAGCCGATTCTCAGACCTGCTGAATACGCATACAAAATTTCGCACAAATCGGTAAAGCCGTTTCGGAGGAGTTCGGTAACTAACATTCTGACAGGGAAATTTTATATATTAGACTAGTTGACCTGGCAAACGTTGTTTTCCATTAAAAATTAAAAAAAAATTTAGATGAAAATTTGATAGTAGCCGATTCTCAGACCTGCTGAATACGCATACAAAATTTGGCACAAATCGGTAAAGCCATTTCGGAGGAGTACGGTAACTAACATTGTGATATAGAAATATTATATATTAGAAGATTATGTAAATAAGTCACAAGTTAGAAATTTGTTGTAGGTGTTTTCACATTGGACGCGTTTGAACCCTTTATTTTAGCCCCTATTAAAGTGTACTACATGTAAATGGTCTTCCCTTATAACTTAAAATAAGGAACTTGACTCAGCATAATATGGCTTTGATATAGGCTGCAGCTATTATAAAAAGTCATAAACATCGAAAGAATATTAAAATAATGTATTATGTCAACATGTATGTCCACAATTTTTTACATAATTACGTTACATACATTAGGTGAAGTTCGTGTACATTAAACACAACCAACTCTAAGTTTCAAGAGCAGGAATATACGTATTTAGAATGTTTGTGAGTTAAGTGGCCTATAAACGATTCCTTTTAGTCAAATTTATTTTTAAACAAATTTGTCAAATTTACCAGCCATCAGATACTTACGTATATTTATTGTATATATGATATATTGTAACGTTATCTCAATTAGATATAGAAAAAGAAATAATATGAATGTTTTGGTACCAACAAACAGGTATTAGGCACGTTTTGAATAAAACAGACATTGAGATGACGAAAGCTGATGTAAATTTATCCTTAAATGGGTTATCTATAGTTAAAACTTACCGAATTGTCCCTGGTATACCGCTAAAAATAATGCTTATTTAAAGCGGTATTTATATTTAATAATAATTACTTTCCGACGTCTTTTATCTTAATACATTCAAAGTGGGCTCACATCAGTTTTTCTCATGAGTCCGTTTACCTAATATGGACTTATAATACTTACCATTTAACCTATTTACATTTGCAGGGTCAGATAACTTTGTATGGGGACTACAAACGTGTTGAGAAATTTCAAATCTATCGATTTGAGTTAACTTGACAAATATACCTGATTAAGATCTTGAAAAAAATAAAGAATATACTTTGACAAAAACTTTACTCAAATACTTTGACAAAAAAAGTTGACCGTGTACTGCTTACTTTAGACTGTTCTCATGTATGCTCCGACTTAGAATGGAATAAAACGAAAGTTTGAAACGTGACTTCTTGTGGGTACTGCGATGTTGTCTTATTCGGAAACACGTGCAAAATGTTATTGATTAATTGTACTGCCTCGTTGGCCTAGTGGTTAGCCGTGGCTTTGATTACGTGATAGGGTTCCTGGATCGGGGTGTGAAATTATTTTAAATTCCTGAAGTCAGGAAATTGTTGGTGTTACAGCCCGTGTCTTAAAGAGCACGTTAAGCCGACAATCCTGGTCAGTATCAAGAATATAACATATCATATAAATAAATCAATTCCTCAAAGGCCGGAAACCTTTTCTTGACTTCCGTGGCGCAGTGGTATGCGCGGTGGATTTATACTACGGAGGTCCTGGGTTCGATTCCCAGCGGGGCAGATTAAGATTTTTCTTAATTTTTCTTGGTCTGGCTGGTGGGAGGTTTTCGTCGTGGCTAGTTACCACCCTACCGACAAAGACGTACCGCCAAACGATTTAGCGTTCCGGTACGATGTCGCGTAGAAACCGAAAGGAGTGTTGATTTTATCCTACTCTTAACAAGTTAGCCCGCTTCCATCTCAGACTGCATCATCACTTAACATCAGGTGTGATAGCAGTCAAGGGCCAACTTGTAGTTGATAAAAAAAAAACGCATTAGCTGTACCTCTGGTGTTGCAAATGTACATCGGCGGCAGTAATCATTAAACATAAGGTGACCCGCATGCTCGTGTGGCCGCTTTAATAGCGATAAAAAAAATCATTCGTATCGTAACCCGCATTGGAGCAGCTTGGTTGGTCTTCGCTCTATATCTTTTCTCCTACAAGAAGAGAGACCTGGTCCTGTAGGTAATGTTTGTAGTTTTTTTTCCAGTTTATATCAAGCGGCCTATCTGTTTGTTCGTTGTTGTTGTTCGAATATTATATAAAAAAAAGAGTTGAGAGGTGTCAAGGGACACCCGGATGGAACGAAGTTCCTTTCGATAAATTAGTGAAGGAATTGTAATAAAATTTTATTTTTTTTAAGTAATAATAATATTTTTTATATTATTAACAAATATAATGTTATATAAACTTAAACGCGTACCAAACACGCGTTTGTTTTTGTACACCGAAACACCACAGGGCGCCACGAGAGCGCGAGACGGCATACAGCGCGGGCGCCCCCCGCCGCTCACGCGCACACACATCAAAGGCGGCGGCAAGATCCTTTAATCAAAAAGTGTCGTGACAACTTTTCGTACCAATTTTTTCCGGCTAGCCCCCTTTCACAACGCGCGATAAGGAACTTCGTTCCAAAAACTTATATAAAACCGTAAATGTTGTTAAGTTTTACTTACAAAATGACCGCAAATGTTTGTATTTTTGAAATGTTTATCGCTGATGTACTGATGTCACCTATCTCTTAGACTACATATTTCTATCCACGTGTATTGCAGCTGGTCAAACTGAGCTAAATCCACCCGCTTGGATTCACCAAATGAATCCAAAAGCAAGTTTCAAACGTGCGGAGTCAGTGTGTTACTGTTTTGGGTTCTTTTTGAATCGAAATGTTTGGATGGTTGTGTTTAGCCGCGAACGGACTACAGGTATGTAGAAAAGTTTTATTTACTCTAAACCGTATCGGTATTTGGCACTTTCACTCTATTTTCTGAAAATATTTTTTGTAAAAACTACCGGGTATTGAAAGGACTGACTTCCTCAAACGAGATCTTTTCTGCGACCAAGGCCTCTCTACCGGCAACCTTCTAGATAAGCTGATAGCCCCAGATACGCAAATTTTCTCATCTTGCCCAAGATAAGGACTTAACAATCTCATCATTATCATGACGGCCGAGTGGCGCAGTGGGTAGTGACCCTGCTTCTGCATCCTAGGCTGTGGGTTCGATTCCCACATCTGGAAAATATTTGTGTGATGAGCATGGATGATATCCAGTGTCTGGGTGTTTATCTATACACTCATTTATTTATTTACAATTATTTTTTAAATTTTTAACAATGCTTATTAAACAATTATAAAAACACTATTAAAAATTTATAAAAAAATCCATTCCGCCTGGCCCGGGGGTCCAAGCAACCGGTGGTCAGGGCTCCAGAGTGAGGAACCTCCTCACAATACGCGCCGTTTCAAGAATTACTGCCTTCTGTATCCGACCCTTGATCCAACAATTAAGCGAAAGCTTTTTAAGATGTTCGTCAAAGCTTTTCGCTATAAGACCGTTGACTGAAACGACTATAGGAACAATCATTGTTGAATCAACATTCCACATGGCGGTAATCTCATGGGCAAGGTCCAAGTATTTTGATACTTTTTCCTTTTCAGCTTTCATCAGATTATCGTCAAGTGGAACAGTAATATCAACAATCATTGCACGGCGCGTTAATCGATCAATTATCACTATATCAGGTCTATTGGCTACAATATACCTATCAGTGATAATTGTTCGATCCCAGTAGAGCAACGCACTGCTATTTTCGAGAACTGACGTTGGGTCGTACCTATAGTAAGGCACCTCAAAATCGACAAGGCCATACCGAAGAGCAAGTTGTTGGTGGATTATCTTGGCTACTTGATTATGTCTGTGCAAGTATTCGCCATTAGCAAGATGAGAACACCCGGAAACTATATGTCTGAGGGATTCCCCAGGCTGATGACACGCTCGACATATGTCTAGAGTGCCATCTTTCATAATATGTTTCCGGTAGTTTCTCGTCTTGATAACCTCGTCCATAATTGCACAGACAAAACCCTCGGTTTCCCCAAAGAGGTCACCGAATTGCAACCAAGATACAGATGTTATTTGATCTACATCCGGCCCCGTGAGGGCCTTGTGGAAACGTCCATGCAACTCCTTACTCTTCCATATCGTCACACGATCTGAGTTACTAATTACTTTAGGCTTACGCCAGTTCTCTTTGCCAAGGGATAGTGGGGTAAGACCCTTGTCCACTGCAACGACATCCTTATGCATACCCACATTTATCTTGAGGAAATAATCTCTGAGATTGCACACCTCACGATTATGGAGGTTCTTGGCGTTCAAGAAACCACGTCCCCCACACTTGCGTGGGAGGTACAATCTCATTACAGATGAACGTGGATGGTGCATCCGATATGACGTCAGCAGTTTGCGGACTTTACAGTCCAGGGAGTCCAGTTCAGTTTGAGTCCACTTTAGAATGCCAAAAGAGTATATGAGTAAGGGCATGACCCAGCTATTGTAGGCACGCACCTTATTACCACCTGATAAAAGACTTTTTAAGACTTTTTTCAGGCGGCCAAAGAAGCGTTCCTGCACTAGTTGTTTCATATTCCCTACCTCAATACCAAGTGCTTCTGACATTCCAAGGTATTTATAGGTCTCCCCTTCGCAAAGTGATTTGAGAATAATAGTTTCTGAAAGTACTATATTCTCAGAGCTCACAACTCTGCCACGCTCGATATTGATTACCGCACACTTGTCTACACCAAATTCCATCCTTATATCATTGCTAAAGTTTTGAGTGATCTTCAACAATGACACAAGGTCTGAACGCTTTGATGCATACAGTTTGAGGTCATCCATATAAAGCAAGTGAGATATGAGCTCACCACCCCTGCGAAGGCGAAAGCCTAGCCCTGAATCCATCAGCAAAGTACTGAGTGGATTAAGAGCTAGGCAAAACCATAAAAGGCTCAAACTATCGCCCTGGAAAATACCCCGCCTAATCCTTATCGGTTCGCTCAATTCAGAACTGTCAGAGATGCCTGGATGGTTACGGACTGTCATCCACTGACTCATGCACGACTCAAGAAAAGAGCATAGTGTTGCATCGACCTTGTACAACCGCATGATCTCCATGAGCCATGAATGAGGCATTGAATCATAGGCCTTTTTATAGTCAATCCAAGCAGCTGTGAGATTTTTTCTGTTTCGCCGAACCTGCTGGCAAATAGCAGTGTCAATGAGGAGCAGTTCCTTTGTACCACGAGACCGGGCCTTGCATCCATTCTGTGTTGGGGCCAAAATATTATTTGCATTAATATGCATTGTTATTTTTGATGTTAGAATGGATGTAAGGAGCTTATAGATGGTAGGTAAGCATGTAATCGGTCGGTAGTTTTTGGGATCCGTGGTACTTCCGGATTTGTATAATAGGAACGAGACACCAGTTGTTAAGAATCTCGGTAGCGATCCAATGTCAACGGCGCTTTGGAATTGTATTGCCAAGATAGAATGCGCACTACGGAACCATTTCAACCAGAAGTTGTGCAATCCATCCGGACCTGGACATTTCCAGTTGGAAGCCGGCCGAATTGTACAGCCTACGTCTTCCGTAGTTATGGTTATTGGAACCATTTGTTCTACCATCGCGCATTTCTCCTTGACAATATTCATCCAAACGCCGGTTGTGTGATCAATGGGGGCCGACCAGATACTACGCCAGAAATCTGACATAGCATCAGAAGTTGGAAACTCTCCATTAGTCACACACACACTAGATTGCTCCCAGTTCCTATATACTTTCCGTTGGTCACTTTGAAAGATTCGATTCTGATAGTATCGGTCATTGCGCTCTTTATAACGCCTGATACGTTTTGCCCATGCATAGACTTTCTGCTTCAAGAAGTCGATGCGATCCGTGACACAGTTCAAGTACTGGGATGGACGTGTATCAGTCCCAGCAAAAGCCTGGTTCACGAATCGCATGACCCTAGGGCGGTTATTGCCCTCCTTAAAGCAGATTAGCTTAGCAATGAGAGTTCTAGCCAGTGTGATACGCCTTTCGATTCTGGTCTGCCAAGCTGGAGCTTGACCCGTCCTCTGCGGGGCCGTGCGTGGTTCAGGGAATCTAACTCCCGCGATTCGACACGCCGCAACGGCTCCACAGTATAGGATCGAATGCGTATCACTTAGGTCCTCAGATGTTAAAAGGTAATTACCTAATATCCGGTCTAGAACCCCCACTAATGCCATATTTCGTCTATGTATAGGCAACCGAGGCAAACGTGGTCTTAAATTAAGAGGCATATACCTGTACATCAGAATCGCATCCTCCAAAGTTCTCCTCAGTTGCTCATCATCCTGGTTACTTACTGTCAGATCAATACAACTCTGTAACTCCTCTTGGATGTTAATTTGCAATACTCGGTTTGGTATTGCATGCTGAGGTAAGTTACAAGTGGTATTAACCTGTGGTAGAGTTGAACGCAGCCGTTCAAGTAGAGCCTCATCCAGCAGATGACGTCGCTGGATGGCCCGTACTTGATCCGCCAATCGTTGTGCAGTCACGGTCACTGTTGGTTCAAGCGCCTGAAACAGAGACAGCATTCTTGCACGGTACGCAGTGAGGTTAGTTCCCCCCTCTGTCGCCCCGTAGTACGCACGCATGACACTCTCATTCATATTCTGAGACCATCTCATGCGGCCCACTATACCATCGGCTCCTTTTGCCCCAAGCTGGCTGGTGGTCCGTCGTCCGTCGTCGTTGGTTTGCGCCGTGTGGTGACGCCCCGATGTGACCTTCGAGCTGGAGAGGGCGTCACATCCCTCACAGATGTTGGCGGAGTTCCATATTCATCCGACGGCGGCGACGACGACGACGATGTTCTAGTTCTTGTTTGTGCGTCATTTTTATATAATTTTGTGTACATTTTCAATTATTTTTAGGTATTATATTAGTATTGTTTTGAATTATTTACATATTTTTAAATTATTTTGTTGATTTTTATGTTATGTCAGACTGGTGGCAGGTGACAAATTTATCTATATATTATTAGTATTTATGTATAATATATCTAAATATTCATCAGTTATCATAGTACCCATAACACAAGCTACTTACGAGTAAGCTTACTTTGGGGCCATATAGCGATGTGTGTAATTGTCTTATAATATTTAATACTTTTAACGGCCCACTACAGGCCCAGGCTTTCCTTCCGACACACTGCTCCAGTTCTGTTCGTTGGCTTACGCTGATTATTTGATTATCGGAATCGGTCGGAATGCTTAATCGCTCGGTCGAGTAGGATGGAATCGAAGAGAAATCCACACCCCTGTCGGTTTCTACACGACATCGTAGCGGAACACTAAATCGTTTGGCGATACGTCTCTGTCGGTAGGGTGGTAACTAGCCACGGCGAAAGCCTCCCACCAGCCAGACCAAGACAAATTAAGAAAAATCTCAGTCTGCCCCGCCGGGAATCGAACCCAGGACCTCCGTCTTATAAATCCACCGCGCACATCACTGCGTCTCGGAGGTCGTCAAAAACTTTAAATTACCTATGAGATAGAAGAATCATAGAATAAGCCTAGGATCTCGTAATCGAAAGCCTCACAGTCTAACTACTAGATTACCAACCTTTTTCAATAAAATGCTCTAAGTATATAATTTTTATACTTACACCTACTACGAAAATTAGATTTGGACTAAGTAAAAATGCAAAATCAGTATAAAAAGCTGGCTGTAATAAGGTAATGTACGGGGAGGCAGGATCGGATCTCTAATGAGTCCAATTTAGCAGAGTCACGAGCGAGCGGCTGCTACAAACTCGATTGCCGACGCATCGAAATGTCCGACTCGACTCCGACGTTAGACGTGAATGTCTGAATTTTGTATGTCTAAATTATTATTATACACTAGAGTCTTGCTCACCCTTTGTGCGGTCTTTTCATAATATAAAGACCTATCTGGTAAACTGAAAGAAAGTTTACTGTCTTACTACTAATTTCAGTAGTATCTAAGCATTGACACCCGATATAAAAAGGGGTGCTACAACACTAACACTACATAAGTTTTATATGTCTCTCTGTGTATTTATGTCATTATTTTTTTTTTTATCGACTACAAGTTGGCCCTTGACTGCTATCACACCTGATCTTAAGTGATGATGCAGTCTAAGATGGAAGCGGGCTAACTTGTAAGGAGTGGGGCGAAAATCCACACCCGTTTCTGTTTCTACACGCCATCGTACCGGGACGCTGAATCGCTTGGCAATACGTCTTTGTCGGTAGGGTGGTAACTAGCCACGGCGAAAGCCGCCCACCAGCTAGACCAAGACAAATTAAGAAAAAATCTCAATCTGCCCCGCCGGGAATCGAACCCAGGACCTCCGTCTTATAAATCGTCAAAAAGTCGTTTGAGGTCGTCAAAAATTTTAGAATCATAGAATAAGCCCAGGATCTCGTAATCGAAAGCCTCACAGTCTAACTACTAGATTACCAACCTTTTTCAATAAAATGCTCTAAGTATATAATTTTTATACTTACACCTACTACGAAAATTAGATTTGGACTAAGTAAAAATGCAAAATCAGTATAAAAAGCTGGCTGTAATAAGGTAATGTACGGGGAGGCAGGATCGGATCTCTAATGAGTCCAATTTAGCAGAGTCACGAGCGAGCGGCTGCTACAAACTCGATTGCCGACGCATCGAAATGTCCGACTCGACTCTGACGTTAGACGTGAATGTCTGAATTTTGTATGTCTAAATTATTATTATACACTAGTCTTGCTCACCCTTTGTGCGGTCTGTTCACAATATAAAGACCTATCTGGTAAATTGAAAGAATGTTTACTGTATTTCAGTAGTAAGCATAGACTCCCGATATAAAAAAGGGGAGTTACAAAACTAACACTACATAAGTTTTATATGTTTCTCTGTGTATTTATGTTATTATTTTTTTTTTAATCGACTACAAGTTGGCCCTTGACTGCTATCACACCTGATCTTAAGTGATGATGCAGTCTAAGATTGAAGCGGGCTAACTTGTTAGGAGTGGGGCGAAAATCCACACCCGTTTCGGTTTCTACACGCCATCGTACCGGAACGATGAATCGCTCGGCGATACGTCTTTGTCGGTAGGGTGGTAACTAGCCACGGCGAAAGCCTCCCACCAGCCAGACCAAGACGAATTAAGAAAAATCTCAATCTGCCCCGCCAGGAATCGAACCCAGGACCTCCGTCTTATAAATCCACCGCGCATACCACTGCGCTACGGAGGTCGTCAAATGTTATGTTGCACAGGAGCTTCTAAACGAATAGCTCAATTACGATTCGGTTTTTTTTGAAAGCTGACGAGATTGAAATAGGTTTTAGCTATATATTATGTTAAAATTTAATAGGCTATTCTGAAGATGTTATGCACATATGGGTGACCAGACATCAAAATATCCCATTTCTGATGAGAATTTCTCAATTTTATAGTTCTTAATTATTACAGATCGAGACTCTGTGATGACGACAGACACTTGGAGATTTTGCAAAAGCTGATTCTTTTTAAGCTTTTGCATAGCTTCTATCGCGGGCCTTGAGCGTGGACACTGAATCAAGGAATTCCGTAACGAAAAAACCTAACACCCCCTGAATATCAAAAACATAATATCAAAAGCATAATTTCGGCTCCGACGAGACGCGGGTTCGAATCCCGTCAGTTTCGCAATTTTTTTTTTCAAGCCTGATATTTCAAAAAGTCACCGATGGGATTCGAACCCGCGTCTCTCTGGTAATCCAGGCACTTAGAGCGCCTTACAACTAGGCTACGGTCCCGATGACGTCAGTAGGTAAACATAAGTTGATAAAAAATGCTATGCAATAGCTTTACTGCGGCAGTCTCCGAGTGCCACACGTCTTTTTTTTAATTTATTTCATGTTAGACCATAACTTCAATAACACCTAAAGTTAAACGCTGATGTAATCTAAGATGGAAGCGAACTAACTTGTTAGGAGTAGGTTGAAATCCTCCTATTTATCCACGACATTGTTGAAAGAAAACACGTTTAGTGACAACCTGCACAAAATATGACATACAAATAGTAATTGGCTTCGCAAATCAAATGAACGAAAGATAAAAGACAGATAATCCAAGTAAGACGAAATCATGAGCGAAATGTCGAGCTTCAAATTGAATTGCTGACGTAATGAAGAAAATATGGACTCATTTCTATATTATAATGCTAAGGTAAGCTGAAGACATTTTTGTATGAAGCTTGTTTTACATTACTGATGAGTACCAGTAGGCCAAAGATGCGTAGAAGACTTTATCGCTATTAGTAAAAAAATATATTCCTTCTAAATATATCGCTTTCTCTTTCATAGCATTGGGACATGAAGGAGAGCCATATTTTCGATTTTTTGCTATTGGGCCTCGATAGGTAATTTTTGGGGTTAAAAGGCAACCTAAAAAGGAAAAAACGGAATCCTTAGTGGTCCTGCCACTTCGTTGTCCGTCCGTCTGTCAGTCAAGACCCTTTTTATCAGGAACGCGTGAAGGTCTCAAGCTGATATCAATTTATATCATACACACAAGTCTGTTGTTATTTAAAGCTGTGAAAAAATCAAGCTAGGCCAAGGCAATCAAAAGTTACAGCCGTTTATGACAAAAATTTCCCCAATTTTCGACACGGTCAAGCAAATCAGAACTTAACGGGTTTCCGTAAAGGATCTTGAAATTTGGTACGAAATAACGTTATATAGTATGAATAATGGAAAATTTACGAAAACCGTAAATTTATAGTTGCATCACACAATAATAATATTTTTAATAATTTTAAGCTTATCCCCTTTTCTCATAAACCCGTAGAGGTATTAAATTGACATTTATATCAAATATTTAAGTCTATAAAAACCTTTAAGCTGTAACAAAATCAAACTTCTATATTAACACAATCAAAAGATATAGCAATACAAGGTGCATATTTAACTGACAACTAGACGCAACTAAATCCGGACCTAACGGGTAGTTCCCGTAAACTTAGAATCTTGAAATTTGGTACGAAGCAACGTCATATAGCATAGATAATAGAAAAATTATGAAAACTGTACATTTTTAGTTACATCATATACCAATAATATTTTTAATAATTTTACACTTACCAATTTTTCTCGTGAATACGTAAAGGTATTAAATTAAAATTCATATCAAATAAAACCTTTAAGCTGTAACAAAATCAAACTTCTATGTCAACACAATCAAAAGATATAGCAATATAAGCCGCATATTTAACTCACAAGTACTCGCAGCTAGTCCCAGAATCTTAAAATTTCGCATGAAGCAATGTTTTATAGTACATATTATGAAGGAATATTTCCGAAAACCTTAAAATTTACGTAACCCTCGGTGCGCGACTCCGAATCGCACTTGGCCGGTTTTTTTTCTACACCAAATAAATACAAAAACAACCATATCTACCCCTCCCCTTTTAAATCGCATCATAATCGGTTCATAGTTTAGAATCTACGATGCTACAGATGGTCACTTTCTACAACCATCTTTTGATGTCGGGGTTAAAAGAGCTATATCATTGTATTTTGATGTCATATCATTAATTATTTTACTATAACAATAGCTTGGAATTTGAAGAAGAATGTACCTGTAAATTTTTGTTTAAGGTCGTTGGAATTAGTAAAAGCCTTAAACTTAATAAACGCCAAGATAATGATCCCAAAACAACTCAAAGCACACAATAACAATATCATTCCAAATCAAAAGCAAATAAAAATAACGCCTCGACAACGGGAATCATTCGATAATTTGGTAATCCAAAAAACATCATTCCATCAGTGACAGTCAACAAAAAGTGCTTATCTAATCCCCCGAATCAACAAACTCAACCAATTCGGGACTACGAGTGTATTCGGAGACGGCGAAATTGGAAAATACGACAAACATCAAAATTGTCGTATTCGAAACGGAGCGAAACCCTATTTCGCAATTTCCATAATAGCCCCCCCCCCTCTACTTCATTACGACACTGTCTGGGTGACGAGGCAATGGAGGGTAATTGTATTTTTTTATGTTTTATTTTTTTTATTATCCGCTACGTGGACAGACGTGGAACGTGTTGCAGTCTTTTGTTACACACTCGTACTCAGAATAAATTGCCAAATAGAATTACTGGCATATCAGCATTATTACCTGTGCTCCGCGGTTTCACCCACTTTCAGACTGGAACAAAAAGAAACCTATGTGCTATACCAGACTAAATTAATCTGTCAAATTTCACCTATTGTGCTACAAACTTATCTAGCCCGGAGAGGGTGTCGCTGTTTCTGTCAGAGTTGACAGAAACCAAAAGAGTGACAGCTGCTGACGTTAGTTCCGGTGTAGTGATTTACATCAGCTGTTCTGTCTCTGTGCCGTAATTGAGTAAAAAGCGACTATAGCAAGCAGTGTGTGGACAGATTTTTTTTATCGACTACAAGTTGGCCCTTGACTGCTATCACTGATGTTTAGTGATGATGCAGTCTAAGATGAAAACGGGCTAACTTGTTAGGAGTGGGACGAAAATCCACACCACTTTCGGTTTCTACACGACATCGTACCGGAACACTAAATCGTTTGGCGATACGTCTTTGTGGGTAGGGTGGTAACTAGCCACGGCGAAAGCCTCCCACCAGCCAGACCAAGACAAATTAAGAGAAATCTCAATCTGCCCCGCCGGGAATCGAACCCAGGACCTCCGTCTTATAAATTCACCGCGCATACCACTGCGCCACGGAGATCGTCAAAAATTAAATTATTTCTTTTCATATTTTTTTTTCCTGGCCCCTAAGATACGTACAGGCGTACCTAGTTTAGGGACCAGGGATACATTGAAATATATAGTAATATTTAACTTAAAAATAACTTCAAAATATTTGTCTAAAGCTAACTTACATTTATTAAAAGCTAAAATTTCCATTGTAGTGTAAATATAATTTATTTGAAGAACGAAATTGCTGAAGTAACTGGATGAGTAAATAAATATCAAATTAGATTATTTATTTGTCACTGAAATGTCCAAATTAAACTATATTTAGGTATAAATTAGCTGATATTTTTCCACCTGGAATTTTTCGTATATCATTTTCCAGTAGATATTGTCATATTTAGTTGAATCCGTATAGGAAAATAAAAAAACACGCAAACTCGGTCCTTTTTCGTAGGGTTCAGAATAAACTACTTTGTGTAATTGTAGGATACTGGTTTATTTTTGATATCCCATCAATTCCCATCAAACTGATATATGGGGTTCAGTGATCGGATCGAATATCCCCTGAATACACCAGATGACTCACAAGGTAAAATATGGACTACCATTGCTTATAAACACAGTAAGTAACACTTTACAGGGCATGCAAGAGTTAAGCCTGAACACAGGAATGCTGCTTAATGGTAGAACTAATTAACTTACAAAAAGCTCAGTAACAAAATCCAAGAATCATTATTTCAAGTAGGCTTATTATACGCACTTAAAAAACAGCAAAATAGAGATTTGTAGAGACTCTACCAATCAGCTCGGAAGGCAAGTCCTGCTGAGAAGAGCCAGCAAGAAACTCAACAGTTGCTCCATTAAACACTGTACTCTATCGCTTCATCTATATAAGAACACAGAGATACACAGATATTTCTGTGTAATCACTTCACGTAGTAAAAAATTTTTAAATAAAAATAGAACCGACTCAAAACGCATTCATTGTCTACTAAATGACACAGTTATTTTTAACTTTTTAGTGCGTTTCGAGTCGGTTCTATTTTTATTTAAAAAATTTTATTTCTTACTTTTTAGTGATCTATCGCCACGTAACGTACTCGTAATATACTGTCATAGTATATTATATGGCACTAGTAGCCAAAAAGCTACCGATACCGAGACAAAAACCGAAATCGCGGTACGCGTGCCTCCAAAATATGAAGAGTTTCTTCAATTTCCCCAGGATATCATCATCAGATCCTAACATGATGACAATGGGACCACCTTGGAAGTGTGCCCTTTCTAATAAAAAAAAATTATCAAAATCGAACTACTCTGTAAAAATTTATGCGTCATACATAAAAAAAAAATATAGGTGTCGAATTGAGAACCTCCTCCGTTTTTTTCGTCGGTTAAACAACAATCTTATTTTTTACCGGGCTAATAGATACTTTTATATATACTCATACTATACATGTTGAGTTACTTTAACCGGCGCATTAGCCGAAGATGTATGGGAGAGGCGATCCAATTTATTTTTGAGCATATCCCATCAAACCCCTTGGATACAACAGATGACTCACAAGAAACTCATATGAAATACTATTGCATGCAAGATTTGAGCCTGAACACAGAAATGCGGCTTAGTCGCAGAAAAACTAATTAGCTCAGTCACAAAAAGATTTGACAAAATCCAAAAAAAAAATATTCAAAATCATTTATTTCAAGTAAGGCTTATTATAAGCACTTTTAAAACGTCAAACTGGATTATTTGTAGTCACTCTACCACCAGCTCGGAAGGCAGGTACTGCTAAGAAGAGCCGTCAAGAAACTCAACAGTTGCTCCATTAAAAACTGTACTCTATCGCTTCATCCATAAAGAACACAGAGACACACAGATAGGTCTGTGTAATCAATTCACGTAGTAAATAACAATCCTATTTTTTATCGGCGCTAATATATACTTTTATATATACTATACACGTATATATAATATATATTATATATGCTATACACACTATACACGTTGACTTAGTTTAACCGGACGCATTAGCCGAAGATGTATGGGAGAGGCGATCCAATTTATTTTTGAGCATATCCTATCAAACTGATGTATGGGGTTCAGTGGATCGGATCGAACATCCCTTGGACACATGGTAAGGGCGTGCTTAACGGTATTTATTGGGTACTTACTTTTGAATATTTATTACAGCTCTGTTTTTTGTGGGGTTACCATTTTTAGGTGTTTAAATATCACATGAATTCGAGTGAATGACACGAACTATCTATAAATAAAGGATTTTTAACACTCATTTATTTATTTACAATAATTTTTAAAAATTTTTAACAATGCTTATAAAATTATAAAAAAAAACACTATTAAAAATTTATAAAAAAATTCATTCCACCTGTTGCGGGGCCCGGGGGTCCAAACAACCGGTGGTCAGGGCTCCAGAGTGAGGAACCTCCTCACAATACGCGCCGTTTCAAGAATTACTGCCCTCTGTATCCGACCCTTGATCCAACAATTAAGCGAAAGCTTTTTAAGATGTTCGTCAAAGCTTTTCGCTATAAGACCGTTGACTGAAACGACTATAGTAACAATCATTGTTGAATCAACATTCCACATGGCGGTAATCTCATGAGCAAGGTCCAAGTATTTTGATACTTTTTCGTAAAAAGTATCAAAATACTTATACTACAAAAAAAAGAAAAAGGATTTATTATAAAAAAAAAGGAATCCCTCCTTAAAGCAGAAAGTATATATTGTGGAACCATCACGCTGCTCCAGTGCGGGCTGGTGGGCTTAGGGTACTAATAGTATCTAAGTAGGCTTAGATATTGTTTAACTTTTGGTACTATCACTCTCAGGTATTAACTTAATGATCTATCTGAGGCAAGGCAAGAGGAATTATAACATCACCTAGGCATTTATTGTTCGACACAGGACTCGAACTCATTACCTTGTGATACGAACACATCTAACAAAAACAATTGTTTTGTAACAAATGTAGGAGTAAGCTGTTGGTCCAACTAATGGTAAGAGGAAAAACCATTGGCTATATTAAGAGTAACAGCAGTTTTGACGGCCTCAGCCACGCAGTTGTATGCACGGTTGATTTATAAGGTGGTCCTGAGTTCGATTTCCGGAGAGGCTGATTTAGATTTTCTAAATTGGTCCAGGTCTGGCTAGTGGGAGGCTTTAGCCGTGGCTAGTTACCACCCTACAGACAAAGAGGTACCGCAAAGCGATTTAGCGTTCCGGTACGGTGTCATGTAGAAACTAAAAGGGGTGTGGATTTCATCGTACTCCTCACATGTTAGCTCGCTTCTATCTTAGATTGCATCATCACTTGCCATTATGTGTGATTACAGTCAAGAGCTGACTTGTAAATAATAAAAATAATAACACTTCGCGTGGCATGCAAGAAACATGCGCTAAAGTCCCATCTCTGTCTGGTGTAATTACATCGACAATCATGCCGGTTATACCACAACACAGCAATACTGATTGACAACAGAAATAAGCTATGGAAGTACTTTTACCATCACTGTCAAAAAAGCTCAACAAACTCAACAAGATATACCGATACTACGCGTAGGGTGTGAAATTCGTGCAGGATATGTGAAAATTTAGGAGATATAATTCATCACGTCAAAACTTACGCATCATCCCCGTCGGTCTCCTAGGACACTGGATAACTCTACTCTAAACATGAAGGGTTAGAATTAGGGTGACCATAAACAAAAATATTTTCTAGAATATATTCGAGACCTTTTTGACCAGTAGCGCACTATTCTATAAATGCGTGCGTTTCAAATTCGTCTCTCTCTCTCTCTCTTTCTCTTCCTCTTCTTTCTCTCTCGCAAGTATACAGTTTCGTTACTGATTTACGGAATAGCGCTACGGAGCTAAGTTTAAATTATTTTAACTTAGCACTATAATAAAACCAATAAGCAAGATATTAGGTTTTACAAAAAACTACATACTGCACTGTTATAGATGCTTTAATCCATCTAAATCCATTGTAAAACTAAAAATACATTCAGTAATGTTTTAGTACGCTAAAATAAGAATACCCAGCTAAAAATACATTGATATATTAATCGCGATAGGTCACGACTAATATATGCGGAAAAATGGTTCTAGTAAAGGATGACAGGCAGTGTTTGTTTTACGTCTTTATAAAGGTATTTTTATGTAGGTATTAGTCAGTAATGATTTGAAAAGATGTCATATAATTGTAAATAAAAATGTAACTTACTATTATAAAAACACATGCATTTATAGATAAGTAACAGATATTTAAGACAATCCTGTAAATTTCACAATCATGGTGGCCCTTCAAAGGGCATCAGGACCACTGGGATGCTTTTTGAGTATGACACGCACGAATATTTTATAGCAGTTTAGGGTTGGGCCACTGTTTTTATACTCGTGCATGCCTGAGGAAAATTTTGTATGTATTCTCGTGTAACAAATGCCTCCTTACAAAAAAGTATGACAACAATTTGAATGAGACGAGAATTGTCAGCTTATTCTTTAACTGGATGTCCTTCAGAGAATAGTCTTTCGGTTCTGTTAGAGTACCTTATATTACAATTATCGTGCCCAGGGCATCTGGTAGATTGGTGCCATTCTTTTGGAATTATGAGAAATGTTTTAAGCAGTTAGGTTCGTCTGTTTTTAACTACGTATGCTGTGTTTAGTAACTTTGTAATGTTTTCTCGTGTAAAAAATAATTTTTAACAAAAAAAGAATGACAACCACTAAAAAGTAAAAAATAATTGTCATTTAGTTCTTTAATTTACTTAAGCATATCTATGAAGTTGGTGCCAGCCAAGTTTAAGGAACATTTATTTTACGTAGTAAAGCAGTTTGTGGGTTCTAGGTAACGTCCTTGAAAGTATAAACCTTGGCTGGCACCGACTCCTAGATATGCTTAAGTAAATTAAAGCAACTAAATGACACAGTTATTTTTTACTTTTTAGTGCGTTTTGAGATCGGTTCTATTTTTTGTTAAAAATTTTTATTTCTTACTTTTTAGTGATTTATCGCCACGTACCGTACTCGTACTATACTGTCATAGTATATTATATGGCACTAGTAGCCAAAAAGCTACCGATACCGAGTCAAAAACCGAAATCACTGTAAGCGTGCCTCCAAAATTTGAAGAGTTCCTTCAATTTCCCCAGGATATCATCAGCAGATCCTAACATGAGGACAATGGGACCACCTTGGATGGTTGGATGGTTTCTGATAAAAAAAGAATTATCAAAATCGGACAACACTGTAAAAAGTTATGCGTGGTCATACATAAAAAAAAAAAACAAATATACGTGTCGAATTGAGAACCTCCTCCGTTTTTTTTCGTCGGTTAAAAAGTAGCTTTATATGTAAGTACATTCATATAATAATTATGTATCATCATCATCATTATCAGCCGATGGATGTCCGCTGCTAGACATAGACCTTTAATAGGGACTTCAAAACATTACTATCCTAAGCCGCCTGTGGAACTACTGATAGTAATTAGAAGATTAGGTACTTATCTGTTGGATAGTTCATTTATCAAGGAGGGCTGTAGGCTATATAACATCACGCTGCAACTAAATGGAGCGAAGAAAATGTGGAAAAATCGGGGAAAACTATTCACCTTTGAGGGCTTAGGTATATTATATAATAATGCCTCTTTGAGGCATCATAATAAGTTGTAAGGTGAACTATTTTTATTTTCGTAATCTTATTTATTTTAATTGCACGCGGATGACGTCTCTGACATCCGCTAGTTACTTAATAAAGAATGATAGATATTTCTAAAAATAATTAACAAAAAATAGAACCGGTAATGTCCTTGAAGTAGAAACCTTGGCTGGCACCGACTCCTAGATATGCTTAAGTAAATTAAAGCAACTAAATGACACAGTTATTTTTTTAATTTTTAGTGCATTTCGAGGCGGTTAATTTTTTTGTTAAAAAATTTTATTTTCTAATTTTTAGTGATTTATCGCCACGTTACGTACTCGTACTATACTGTCGTAGTAGTATTATACGGCACTTGTAGCCGAAAAGTTACCAATACTTAAACAAAACCGAAATCACTGCAAGTGTGCCTATAGAATTTGAAGAGTACCTTCAATTTTCCCAGGATATCATCATCAGATCCTAACATGATGACAATGGGACCATCTTGTGTCGTTTTAATAAAAAAAAATTATCAAAATCCGACAACGCTGTAAAAAGTTATGCGTGGTCATACGTAAAAAAATAAATAAAATATATACGTGTCGAATTGAGAACCGCCTTCGTTTTTTTTCGGCGGTTAAAAATAAATATAGTATTTTCTTTAGCAATAGAAAACTGAATTTAATTGAGCAAATAAGTCAGCAATATATAGTAAGTTAAAACACCTACACATTAAATTGGTATTTAGTAGGCGTGGGTGTACGACGTCAAAGTTATTTTTGAATATAAAATTCAAAGGTGCATTTATGACTCGTGCACACTAAATCCAGAACGATACTACACTATGGAGTATTTTTTAAATAAACTAAATAGCTGTTTGGATAGTTTAAATTAAATTAAAAAAAATCATTTATTTCAGCTTCTACATTACATTATACATGCGAGATACGAACCTTCTTTTAGGAGTAGTATGAACTACCTCTGTGGTAGAAGACTCCGCTCTTCTATAACTAGTAATAACACGGTGAAATAAAATAAACTAACAACTTGTCGCGGGTGTGTATGTGTGTGGGTGTAAGTGCGTGTGTATTGCTGTTTGTGTGTGTGACTGTGTTTGTGTGTTTTCCAGGTTATAAATTTAAGCAAAGATTCAACTTCTTCATAATTAAGAGACGATAAACTCCGTAAAAAGTTATGCGTGATACATAAAAAAATATATATACGTGTCGAATTGAGAACCTCCTCCGTTTTTTTCGTCGGTTAATTATTGTAAATCCATCCAGTTGTTTTTGCGTTAAAGAGTAACAATCATCCATTTAGCTATACCTGCAAACTTTCACCTTTATACTATTAATAAGGATAATCTGATCGTACGCAGTGTGCCAAAGCCGTAAAGGATCTCCGCCCACGCAGATTCCATCGTTAGTGAATCACAAGCAAGATTAAGTTTTACCTGCAAAAAATAATCTTATTCCATCTTCACTTGCTAGCTGATTCCCGCGTCTTTGTCTGCGTGTGTTTAGATTTTTTACCCTGTCTTGTCTTTTTGTACGAGTACAAAAGTTCCAAAAGTTTTGAAGTGTACCCGCAATGGTGGGCCTCACCATGATAAAACCATGTCTTGTCTTAAAAAATCTTTAGTTTTTCAAAATAAATGTAGTCCATGATAATTGTACTGTTATACCTATACAATATGTATATATAGTTATACAATTATACAGCCATAAACTTTCGCCTTTAATATACTTAAAAAAAATCAAAATTCCTTTATTTCAAGCAGGGTTACAACTTACAGACGCCTTTTAATCGTCTAACTTGTCGGGTTATAGTGACTCTACTACTGGTTTGGAAGGCAGTATCTGCAGAGAAACGCCGGCAAGAAAATGAACAGTTTTGTGTTAATGTTAAACTAATCTGTTTTATATCAAACAATGAAATAACGCCCAAGATGTAAACATTATGAAAAACTCTTTTTTTTAACCCCCGACGCAAAAACGACGGGGTGTTATAATAAGGTTGACGTGTCTGTGTAATTGTATGTGTATGTGTCTGTCTGTGGCATCGTAACTCCCAAACGAATGATCCGATTTTAATGCGATTTTTTTGTTTGAAAGGTATATCAGTCGAGAGTGTTCTTAGCTAAGTTTGGTGGAAATCGGTTCAGTTTTTTAAGATCATCAGGTCGTTTGTTAGGTGTGATAGAAATGTTACAGGCTCATTTGCTAGAAAGCATGTGTGTGATCTGACATTTGTAACACTAATGTCTTCTGGAACCACTGAGCTGGACTGATGGTAAGGCTCGAAAGAAGGAGACGTAACCCTGATCTACCTTTTTAGTAAACCCATCGAGTTTGGACTCGTTGAATTTGTCTTGACTGGTTCATGTTTCTAATTTGGGTCGGGGGTTTTTTAAATTTTTTTTATAGTTTTGAAAAATGTTAGGTGCCACTCTTACCATCTAAGAACAAAAACTAAAGTATTCTAAACAAAAAGGCTACGAAAATAAATTGGAGCTACAACAAAAACATTAAAACATAATCAGTTAACATTAACGTCAGAGGCAAACATTTAGGTTGTCGGTAAAAAGATCGATTCAAAACCCTGTAAGTATCGATTTGGAAGCGATTAGGAATTAATCGATGTATCGATGACAATGAATGTTGGTCTTTTATCAGCTGATCTATAATCTGTTGTAAGATGATATCCATCGGAAGACGTTGATAGGTACCTTACGAGGTATATTACGTGTATCATTCGATAACGATCTTACTTATAAACTAAGTACCTAATGGTTCTAAAGGTTATTCTGTTGTATTCGATGACGGTATTATTATTTTTTGATGACAGTATTGTTAACTACCTTGAATAAAAAGGTCCAGGGTTCAATCCCACACGAAGCCAACAAAATTAATTGGTGCCCGGTGCTGGGGAGTGGATGGTATATACCCTCTTAAAACGTAGAGCAATGCAAGCCGTAGGTCAAAATTATTATAATTAAGGTCTGATAATTGCCTCGCTGGTCTATTGATTAGTCTATGTGGCTTTCGACTACAATGTCCTGGGTTCTAATTTTGGGTCGACTTGTGTAATAATTCTGAGTTTTATTTTCATTTAACTAATTTTAAATTTGTTGACCTCCGTGGCGCAGTGGTTAGCGCGGTGGATTTATAAGACGGAGGTCCTGGGTTCGATTCCCGGCGGGGCAGATTGAGATTTTTCTTAATTTGTCGTGGTCTGGCTGGTGGGAGGCTTTCGCCGTGGCTAGTTACCACTTTACCGACAAAGACGTACCGCCAAGCGATTTAGCGTTCCGGTACGATGTCGTGTAGAAACCGAAAGGGGTGTGGTTTTCGTCCTACTCCTAACAAATTAGCCCGCTTCCATCTTAGATTGCATCATCACTTAACATCAGGTGTGATATCAGTCAAGGGCTAACTTGTAGTCAATAAAAAAAAATACCTAAATACTAAGCTCGAAGTAGGCAAGTGGTGATATATCCCCTTGACTTGAAGAGCCTGTCATGCTGTCAATACCGACCAATATCATCAACATCTGATAGTGACGGTTAATGAATAAAACCTTAGCCCGTCAACCCGCCCAGGAATAATGATGAATGACTGTTAAAGAGTTAAATATTAACACTGCCCGCCAACCCACAATGGACCAGCTTCACGGATTTAAATCCATCTCTTAGAAAAAATAACCACTGACCTTCCAACAGGATAATTTTTTTTTTATCGACTACAAGTTGGCCATTGACTGCTATCACACCTGATGTTAAGTGATGATGCAGCCTAAGATAGAAACGGGCTATCTTGTTAAGAGTGGGACGAGAATCCACACCCCTTTCGGTTTCTACACGACATCGTACCGGAACGCTAAGTCGCTTGGCGATACGTCTTTGTCGGTAACTAGCCACGGCGAAAGCCTCCCACCAGCCAGACCAAGACAAATTAAGAAAAATCTCAATCTGCCCCACCGGGAATCGAACCCAGGACCTCCGTCTTATAAATCCACCGCGCATACCACTGCGCCACGGAGGTCGTCAAATGATGATGATGCTAACTAAAATGATGATTATGAAATTTCATTGAAACAATTTAAGGTTATTTTAGGATTAAAAATTTCATTAAATCAATTTACGCTACAAAACAAAACTTAAGCTGTTAAATCCTACTTTATATAACATTTTAATCTAATACGAACAAGTGTTACAAAGTGTCGTGTCACTCATTGATGTGTCGTGTATTATCTCCAGAAAGTTTTGAAACGATGTGAGAAGGGCTTTCAAAGTTTAGAAAGCTTATATTAAATTTTAACACATTTAATTTATACATATTACAATTAGTAGTAGAAATTATTATTAATTAAAGTGTATAATATATTAAGGTTTTCTTTCTTTATATTTAAGAATAAACATAATATCAAAAATTGCGGAACCGATGGGATTCGAACTCACAATCTCTCTGGCAATCCGGGCACTTAGAGCGCCTTACACCACGAGCCACTTAGGCCACGATCCCGATAACGTCGGTGCCGAAATTGTATTATGTTTTTGATATCCAGTTATACGGTCTGTTATGCCATCAACAGTATGAACTGAACATGTTACAATACCATTGAATGCTCATAATTTCTTTCTGTCAAGAAATTCTTAGTAAAAATTCTAAGGATAAAGTTGAAAAGCCGAAGGACCCCATCCATGACCAACCATGCCTCGGAGATTGTTGTATGTTAAGGCATCTGTCCCAGTCATAAATATTAACATGTGATAATTTATAATCGTTTATAATAATCATACATACATACCCTACCGACAAAGAAGTACCGCCAAGTGATTTCCGATACGATGTCGTGTAGAAACCGAAAGGGGAGTGGATTTCATCCTACTCCTAACAAGTTAGCCCGCTTCCATCTTAGATTGTATCATCACTTAACATCAGGTGTGATGGCAGTCAAGGGCCAACTTGTAGTCAATAAAAAAAAGAAAAATACAATCATGCCTCATTCCTATTTTAGGTAGAGTTGCCACGATCCTTGCATATCTCTCGCTTCTTCCAATTTCATTATTTCTATAACCTAACCTGGTCATTCTTACCTGTGTAGGAGACATGTACAGATAAAATTTCAATATTATAAAATAATGAAGGTCTGGCCGTTGCGGGCTCTTGGGCCACTACAAAACAACGCTGGTTTAGGGTACTTTTGACCTGGTCTTTAAATTGAATGTCCTAGATTTGATCTAGGAACGTTTACCTTGGTTTTATCCTCCCAACATTTCCATTAACTCTAAATCGTCGTCCAATTGATATGTCGTGTAGAAACCGAAAGGGGAGTGGATTTCATCCTACTCCAAACAAGTTAGCCCGCTTCCATCTTAGACTGCATCATCACTTAACGGGTGTGATAGCAGTCAAGGGCCAGTTTGTAGTCGATAAAAAAAACCTTGTCATTCCGCATTGGAACAGCGTGACTAATTAGGCTCCAAATCTCTTTTTTTACAAAAAGGAGTTTAACCCTAGTATGAGGTAAAACATTCTGATAATGAAAATGAAATCACTGAGCAACTCTTTCCAAAAACTAACATAACTCAATCAACACGTTAAGTTCCATTTGTCGACGTAACATTTCAAATGCGCTTCCGTAATTGATACAGAAATGTTGTCTTTTTTCCGTAAAAAGTAAACGTAACGTAAAACTGTCTCCATTTTAAGTCACGGCTAAATTTAGTCGCTATTCAAAGCGAGTGAGAGTTGAAATATTCTCTCAGCCAACACTCAGCATCCATTTCCAGACTCCGCGAGGGCTAAATCTACGTTTAAACCTTTTCTGCCAACTTGACCCAGTTTTTGATGACGGCGCATTGCATGGGCGAAAGCGTTTGCACATCCTCAATATCGTCATCATCAACCTGTTTGAAAAGCCTACTACCTGTACTACAGAGCACAGGTCTTAAGGATTCTTCTCCTTAGAACGAACTACAGCGCTTTTCTTCCATGTGAGGTTAAGGCTTAGAGCAGTGATTCTCAACCACTGTGCCGCGGCACTTTTGTGTGCCGCCAATTTTCAAAAGTGTGCCGCCAAATTTTGCAAATATATAATAATGTTAATATTATTAAATTATATAATTTAAAAAGAAACATATTGTTAACATGAATATATATTTAAATCCACAAAAAATAAATTATTTTATTATTTGCTTTCCAAAATTGTGATTCACTTTGCGTCGCATTTTTCGGGAACGCATTAGCGACGCAAAGCGGGTTCTTGGTGCATTTAAAATTGTCATAAACTATTTATGCAGTGTGTTGTAGTAAGTAAATAATTTTTATCTTTTTCTTTGTGTGCCGCCAAATTTAGAAATCGTTAAATATGTGCCGCAACAAAAAAAAAGGTTGAGAATTACTAGCTTAGAGTGATAATATTTGACTCTATAACGATCGTTATTGGGCTAAATCTAACAGTTCTCGACAATGGCAAATTACACAGGTTAAAGTAATAGTGCCTCGTCATCAGTTTACTTTTATAGTAAGCGACATAAGTAGATAGGACATATAGGATATCTCGTATAGGATTCTTCATAATTATACGAGAAAGGCTTTAGCTGATGTTTCAAATACACTGTTACAATGCGGATTGGTGAGCCTATCGAGATAATATTTGACTCGATGTGATGGTAATGACAATGACCGGAACCGGCTCTATGTTTTCTACGGGTCTGATACTACACACTTCCCAAAGTTAAGCTGCTACTAAAAGTTTTGGGAAGGAAAAAAAAACTCAATATATGAATTCAATTAAGATTTAACCGAACATTAAAATAGAATTAAAGATTAATATTATTCAGTTAGAATACCCTCTATTATAAGGAAGGAGGCCTGGTCCTGTAGTGGGCCGTAACATAGGCTGATAATGATAATCATCAGTCTATGAATTAACGTGTATTGACGACCTCCATGGCGCAGTTCGATGACCTCCATGGCGCAGTGGTATGCGTGGAGGATTTATAAGACGGAGGTCCTGGGTTCGATTCCCGGCGGGGCAGATTGAGATTTTTCTTAATTTGTTTTGTTCTGGCTGGTGGGAGGCTTTCGCCGTGGCTAGTTACCACCCTACTGACAAAGACGTATAGCCAAGTGATTTAGCGTTCCGGTACGATGTCGTGTAGAAACCGAAAGGGGTGTGGATTTCATCCTACTCCTAACAAATTAGCCCGCTTCTATCTTGGATTGCATCATCACTTAACATCAGGTGTGATAGCAGTCTTGGGCTAACTTGTAGTCGATAAAAAAAAAACATTCTTTTGTTCATTACGATATGTTATGAACATTACACTTGCATAGTGACCCCTCAAAAGTGGAGACCTCGAACCATTAGGCTATCACCGCTTTCGACATTGCTTGCCAAAAAGGTTAAAGTTACATTTAAAATTTTTCTGGCAATTTGACCCACTTTCTCAAATTGCATATTTTTGAGCGAAAATTTAAAAAATCGCAAACGCCTTTGTTTTGCCCGCGCAAAGTGGCCACTTCCAAAAAGTTTTCTAACGGTGACTCTATATAACTTAGCTTTTAGTTTGGATTTATCGGTAGGCCGTATTGCATGTAAATAGGATTATTATTTACTAGTAATGACTTGCGGTTTCACTGCTTTTATCATCATCATCATTATTTGGCCAGCTGATGGACGTAAGGTCTTCCGAACACCATCTTAAGCCACTTAAATCCAGTGCCTTCTTGTTGTCAGTCCACCGAGTGGGAGTCGACCAACATTGTCTAACATCAACGATGGTCGCCATCGTTGTCTTAAGTTGATTAAGCTAATTAATGTGAAAGATATTAACGTCTACATGACCTACGTTGGGAAATTGCTGGCAGTAAATAAGGTTAATATAAGAGCTAGGGATTTATCACAATTAGCCTATTTTTAACCGACGAAAAAAAACGGAGGAGGTTCTCAATTCGACACGTATATATTTTTTTTTATGTATGACCACGCATAACTTTTTACAGTGTTGTCCGATTTTGATAATTCTTTTTTTATTAGAAAGGGCATACATCCAAAGTGGTCCCATTGTCCTCATGTTAGGATCCGATGATGATATCCTGGGGAAATTGAAGGAACTCTTCAAATTTTGGAGGCACGCTTACAGCGATTTCGGTTTTTGACTCCGTATCGATAGCATTTTGGCTACTAGTGCCATATAATATACTATGACAGTATAGTACGAGTACGTTACGTGGCGATAAATCACTAAAAATTAAGAAATAAAATTTTTAACAAAAAATAGAACCGACTCAAAACGCACTAAAAAGTAAAAAATAACTGTGTCAGTTAGTTGCTTTAATTTACTTAAGCATAGCTAGGAGTCAGTGCCAGCCAAGGTTTCTACTTTCAAGGATGTTACCTAGAACCCACAAACTGCTTTACTACGTAAAATAAATGTTCCTGAAACTTGGCTGGCACCGACTTCATAGATATGCTTAAGTAAATTAAAGCAACTAAATGACACATTTATTTTTTACTTTTTAGTGCGTTTTGAGTCGGTTCTATTTTTTGTTAAAAAAATTTTATTGCCAGACTTGCCCGCTTGTAGGTGAGAGGGAGGCGAAAGCCTCCCACCAGCCAGACCAAGATTAATTAAGAAAAATCTCAATCTGCCCCGCCGGGAATTGAACCCAGGACCTACGTCTTATAAATCCACCGCGCATACCACTGCGCCACGGAGGTCGTCAAATGTGATTGTGGTTCATTTGTAATTAATTAAAAAAAACTTCCGAACTCGAGGCAAAAAGTTAATACAGAGAATTTCTTGGAAGAAAGAAAAGCACAATATGTTTTCTTAGCTCCACTCAGGTTTCGTAACCTGGATTTCAAAATTATATTATAGACAAATCAATGAGCTTATGATGACTGTATAATATTGCGAGGAGAAAATTATAAAGGTAATTTAAGAAAACGCTGACTAGCTTTTATCTTTGACTGTCTGTAGCAGGCGAGAATCAATGTGTATATTGTATTGTGCTTCTTGTCATACGCTGCTTCGGTAAAGTTGTGTCCATATGAGTCGCTTGTTACATGATCCAAAATAATTTTAAGCCTTAATTATTCTTCTTCTTCTTCAGTAGCCCTTTTCTACCATAATGGTGTAGGCCTCCTTTAACCATGTTTGGTTAAAGGGTTTAGACGTTTAGCTCGTCCGCCTGCCCAAAACGTCCTGACGAGTGGGAAGTAATCCTGCTTATTCGGATTGTGGGCGCTGCCGCTGGTACTGCTTTATACTCATCCGCCAACAACCCTAGGTGATTCCTCCTTCCCTGAAGATCACCAGATTACTGAACCAAATGATTTGCACCAGTAATCCCTCCTGTACTCTCGTCCGTTTGTCGACTCTGTTTCCCACTGGGGTTAAATCCCAATCTTCCATGGAGTTGCTCGACGTAACGGGGTCCACCGCGAGAAGGTGAGAGTGGAGTTGAGGTGCAGATGAATCAATGTGTATATTGTATTGTACTTCTTGTCATACGCTACTTCGGTAAGGCCGTGTCCATATGAGTCGCTTGTTACATGATCCAAAATAATTCCCCCGGACCCTCTGTACAGAGTAGACGTGTTTAAAGAACATTTTTTGTTTTTGCTTTTATATTATAAATTCATAAGTAATTTAAAAATTCGAACAAGTAAATAACGCGAGTGTACCAGGAGTGCATAGCCGAAAAAGAGGTGTAAGCGATAGCCGCACGCGCACTACCGGAGGATTGGCAAGTTTGTCGTCCCTGTCACGCAACTGTGTTTTCGTGCATTGCTGTCGTCCTCAACTGCACTGTCCGCGCGCTTAGCCACGCACTAAAAGAGTACTTGCAGCCGTCTAATAAGAAAAAGCAGGACAACGCGACTTCAACGAGTACACACGCCGTTTGCACTGCCCGCTTTGCTTCGAACGTGAAGTGAACCTGTATTACTCGGTGTACTTGCTTACAAAACATTAAACCGTATGTATCTAATGCAGCTATGAACCTGCCCCTTTTTGCATAGCAATTAAGATAATTGAGCGCATTGCCTTGTTTTTTATTCATGCCTCCGAAGAAAACGGTCACCCACTCACGTCCAAATATACAGATTGACTCGGACTCCAATCTGAGTTCTAGTGCCATGACGGACACGGACACGCAAGAGAGTGCCACAGCCGCTAGCTCGTCTAAGCCGCGAGTGCGCAAACGCCAGCATGACGATGACCTTAGCTTATTCATGACAGATATGAGAAAAATATTCGAGGAATTTAAATTGCAGCAGGAGGAGCGCTTCAATGTCTTTCAGAACAAGTTACTCGTATCTGTCAATGATATTAAGAAGCAAAACGAGGAAATAAGGACATCTTTGGATTTCTTATCTAAGCAATACGATGACATTCGGCTAAAAATTGAAAAAATTGAAAAAGATAAAAAAAACTACAACACAAGTTTAGAACAATTAGAAGATAAAATTGAATTGCTGGAGATGAAAGCCAAATCGTCATGCCTTGAACTAAGAAATATCCCCACCAGAAAATCAGAAAGTAAGGTGGAATTGTTGGAGCTGGTTTCTAAATTAAGTAAAACTGTAAATATTCCATTGGAGGATAATTCGATCCGCGATATTTATAGAACGAATGCCAAGCCCGAATCAAACAAGCCTATAAATATCGACTTTTCCTCGGTCATATTAAAGGAGACATTTCTACAAGCCTTCAAGAATTATAACAGAGAACACCGAGGGACTGACAGACTAGGTACTAAGCACCTTCAACTTGATTCGCCCGCCCAACCGATATTTATGTCTGAAGCCCTGACCTACAAATGCAAAAAACTCTTCTTTCAAGCCCGTGAATTTTCTAAAGCCAACTCGTATGCATTCTGCTGGACTTCTCATGGGAAAGTTTATTTGCGGAAGAAGGAAGGTGCTCCGTTTATTTTCATCAAAAATGAAAACGCCTTACATAAATTATTGAGTGGGGAAGATAAATGACTAGCCGCCTGTGTTTTTAAACGTACACTATATAAGTTTTGGTATTTTTATTATTTTCTAAGCATGGTTTTCATCAACCCTAATTTATTTGTTTTTGTAAAATTTTGTAAAATTACTGTAGTAAACAATTATGCTTCTTTACACTTACACAACACTCTACACCTTACAAACAAACAGTTTTTTACGTCTTATGTAGGTATATCTATTATTGAGAATATACTTTGTTTATATGTTAACATAGAATATGTCTTGGTTTGTCTATTCAGTAGAACCTTACTATTACTATTAAATAACACTGGATTCTAATAGTATTCTACAAGATATTGACAACAGCTTAACAACTTTTTGCTCTTATTGTGACGACCCGTCTAACTGCACGAACTTAATAAAATATTACAAACACAACGACGCTAATTCATTAGCTATACTCACAATAAACATCAGAAGTATTAACTGTAATCTAGACCTACTTCTAGCCTTCATAAGTACACTAAACCTAACATTAGACATTCTAGTTCTGACAGAATGTTGGATAAATGAATATTTCACTCCACCAACAATAAACAATTATAGCTCATTTTGTACAAAATGTAGTTTAAATCAAAATGACGGAATTGTCTCGTATGTAAAAAACAATCTTGATGTTAGTGCCTATGAGCCAAGAATTATAGACGGTAATTGCTTAGTGCTTGAAGTCAGTGATTCTTTTACTATCATATGCACCTATCGACCCCCTTGTTTCTCTAATCCGACAAATTACCTAAACTCGCTTGACAGTATAATTAATAATATAAAAATTAAGCATAATATTATCCTGACTGGTGACGTTAACATAGATATTTTGCCAACTAATATTAAGGGATATTCATCAGAGTACTTAAACTTGATGGCGTCATACGGTCTAGTGCAAGGTATTAACATCCCGACAAGAGTGAACACTACCATAGACCATTTCATGGTAAAAACATTAGGTAAATGGCAGACTATAGTATTTGAGGAACTTACTGATCACTCGCCTGTACTACTGTACATCACTAATACCAAAATTAATAAACTAAATACTCAGCTTAACAAAATCTTGACTAACAAAACTGCCATTAGGGAGTCTATATCACAACTATCGTGGAGTGAGTTCTATGCGTTTACTGATGTTAATTCCTTAACCGAAATGTTTGTATCAACTCTACGAGATCTTATAGATAAAAATACCATCGTTAAAAAGATACCTAATAAAAAATTACCCCTTAAGCCGTGGATTACTGTTGGTGTAGTGCGATGTATTCGCAAAAGGAATAAGTTGCACAAGCAATATAAATGCTCTCCAAGTAACACTGAGATAAAAACTAAATACTTAAACTATAGAAATGTTTGTAATAAAATAATAAAATCATTAAAATCATCATACTATAAGACGAAATTAGCATCTAGCAATGGTAATATGTTAAAAACTTGGAACACTATTAAAGAGCTATGTTATAGTAAAAATAAGGTGTCCTCAGGCTCTTTACTTAAAATTAAACCGTCATCTGTCGAATCCCTAAATGAAGTTAACAACTTTTTTACATCCGTAGGAGATAAACTAGCTAGTAATACACTTAACAAATTAAAAGTAACACAGCATTCTTTAGCATACAAAGCAGTTAACTATTCAAACTCTCCGTGTAATTCATTTTCACTGTTCTTAACCAATTACTCAGAAGTCAGAACTATTATATCTGGTCTAAGAAGCAACAGTGCATCGGGATGGGATAACATCACAGTTGAGGTTATTAAATTGTGTGCTGACTCTCTATCACATCCAATAGCTTATTTATGCAATCAGAGCTTTAGTACCGGTATCTTTCCTAAGTTATTAAAGAAAGCCATTGTAGTCCCGATCTTTAAAATGGGAGATAAAAACCTACCATCCAATTATAGACCAATCTCACTTTTACCAGTGATTGCTAAAATTTTAGAAAAATTAGTTAATAAACGATTAATGCTATTCCTGGAAGCAAATAAGTTGCTATCTATAAACCAGTATGGTTTCAGAGCAGCAAAATCAACTGAAGATGCTGTGCTCAGGCTTACTAATATAATCACTAACCATCTCGATCGTAATAATAGGGTCGTTGGAATATTTTTGGATTTGCAGAAGGCGTTTGACACAGTCTCTATTCCAATTTTACTGTCTCGTTTAGAAAACTATGGAATAAGGGGAGTGGCTCACAATTGGTTTTCTGACTTTCTGACCAATAGGACTCAGCAAGTGAGAGTTGAAGGATGCTTAAGTGACACATATTCCTGTACCTGTGGAGTTCCTCAAGGCAGCACTTTAGGTCCTACTCTCTTTTTACTTTACATCAATGAATTATGCAACAAACAAATGCACAAAGGAGATATTATAATGTTTGCTGACGATACAGTTCTTCTTTTTCATGGCCCCACGTGGAAAGAGGTTAACCGTCATGCTGAAACAGGTCTCAGTGAAACAATTGTATGGTTGGAGAATAGTCTTCTTTCTCTTAACACCGAAAAAACTAAATACCTATGTTTTAGTAAAACAAGAATCGGACGACCTCCAACTGACTTTAGTATAAAAGCTCACTGCCATATTTGGAATGAGACTGTAAACTTGTCATGCGATTGTAATTCTCTTGTAGCTGCTAACACAGTCAAATATCTTGGTGTTACAATCGATGACAAGTTGAATTGGGCTCCGCACATATCCAACACCAGTATGCGCATTAGGCGACTAATCCATATCTTTAAAACCCTTCGCACGGTCTGCAGTGTTGACATGCTTACTAAGTTATATAAATCCCTCGGAGAATGTATCCTCAGCTACTGCATTTGCGCTTGGGGAAGTGCTTCTAAATCACTCGTAATAGAAGTTGAACGAGCACAGCGTGTTTTATTGAAGGTTATTATGCAATATCCATTTACATACCCAACGACACTATTGTATGAGGAGTTTGATGTGTTAACAGTTAGAAAACTGTTTGTTTATGCAGCACTAAGGAGATTCCACCGGGAAACTATCCCAAATCTACCGGTAAACACAAAAAGGATTGACAGGTGCCCAATACCAATAACTAAAAGTAGTTTTGCACGCAGACAATATGAATTTTTAGCACCCTACCTATATAATATCTTAAATAAAACAAACAAAGTTAGTACTAAAAACATGACCAATAGGGAAATTAAAATGTATATTAAAGGATGGCTAAAAGAATATGACTATGATGGCACCGAGAAATTATTATACATCGATAACTAAGTATATTCAAAATAGGTAATCTGCTATACCTGATATACCTATTTACCCTAAAATGTATATTTTCTTATATTTATATTTACAGATACATTGACACAACTACATAAACACAAACACTAACATGAACACACACACACACACACACACACACACACACACACACACACACACACACACACACACACACACACACATATACACACACACACACACGCTCCTACCTTGATTATTCTTTTTTCACTTTTTATATGTTCTTTTTTGCTTTTGTATAAATCTAATTGTTTATCAGCATAACATTGTATCATTGATTTGGGGAAGACACTGCCTCCTGTAATACAGTAATAACTAGCACAGGAGGTAGGGCTTCAAATCGACACTGAATGTACTTTTGATTGATAAATAAAGATTTATTTATTATTATTAAATTATAAGCCTTAATTATTAAATTATTATAATTATCTTTATTCGTCCCTATTTCGTTCCTTTTTCCATTCACAGAATGTAAGTTAAATGTAAAAATAAATATTTGATTATTAACCGACGAAAAAAACGGAGGAGGTTCTCGACACGTATATATTTTTTTATGTATGACCACGCATAACTTTTTACAGAGTTGTCTGATTTTGATAATTCTTAGGCACCGACACCAGGTTCATAGATATGCTTAAGTAAATTAAAGCAACTAAATGACACAGTTAATTTATAGTTTTTAGTGCGTTTTGAGTCGGTTCTATTTTAACCTAACAAGCTAGAAATTCCGTTTGTATCGTTTAGAGGTGGATTTTGTGAAACTCTTACATGGCTTAAGTTCAAGTCCTAAATGAAAAGTATACACTGCTGGGTCTCGATGCTTGACTTATAATAAATCTGCTATATACCACAATACACTGTATAAACTGCGGTTCGCAATACATCGACTGTTAAATCCGCGGCAGCACACATTGTTTCGTTTACACAGAAACTTATACCGGCTTTACACTCGCACTAACCGTTCATTGTGATCCAAAGTTTCATAACTTACACTGTGAACGCGCCCTTAGGCTTAACCCGGCTTCAAAGCAAAGATAACTCTTGACAAGCGTCCAGGCTTTCAAGGATTTGGCCCGACTCTGAGAGATTGCATTTCAGCGTTTGTTTATTGTATTACAGTATTATTTTACGAGTAAGATGTTTCCGAGTTTAATAAAGTTATTTTGGTATTTAATCTTTTGGAGATTTTTCTTTTATTTGATATTTTATACTAATTAGAAATACGAATCTTAGAGAGCATGTTGAGCTGTCGATTCTGGTCAACTACAAGTTGGCCCTTGACTGCTATCACACCTGATGTTAAGTGATGATGCAATCTAAGATGGAAGCAGGCTAACTTGTTAGGAGTAGGACGAAATCCACACCCCTTTAGGATTGTACACGACATCGTACCGGAACTCTAAATCGCTTGGCGGTACGTCTTTGTTGGTAGGGTGGTAACTAGCCACGGCGAAAGCCTCCCTCATTAATATCTGATAGTGGTTCTTACAAAATAAAACATAACTACCCTGCATTAAAGTAGCGTGGTGGGTGTAAGTTCCAAGTCCCCTACAATAGAAAGTCCAAACCCTGTAGTAGCCCGTTTATAAGTTGACAATGTGCTATATCTGAATTAAAACTTGAAAGGGTTCATCACTAGTTTCATCATGGAACTGTTAATGGTACTAGTGGCAACGAACCATAAAATAATTCAACATTAGTTCCATTGTCTTCGTATTCCTTTTAAAATGGAACAAGTGATTAAAAAAATCATCACTAGTTCCATCATGGAACTGTTAATGGTACTAGTGGCAACGAACCCGTGAAAGCCATTGTTGGAGAGAAGATAATTATGAAGTTCCAATGCGGGTTGGTGGACTCAGGGTGTATGTTAATCTCTTTTAACAATCACTACCAGGTACAAGTATCGCTATTCAGTCACGATGTTTTTATAACTCAACGATGTGAATCGGTCTCTATATAGAGTTGTTGGTTACAGACGATTATTCAAGACACTTAATATTTATTTATTACTTTTAGTATGGTGAGGCCCGCCGTAGCGGATGCACTTCGACCCTTATGGATTTTTTGAACTCGCCCCGCCCTCAACTCCCCTATAAAAGTTCAAACACCCACTCCAAGAGGCACAGTAATCTTCTGGTAGTGGATAGGCTACCCCCAGGAGATCCATTCGCTCAATATTAAGTGTATTTATTGATATCTATTATTGTATTTTCATAAAATATCTTCGTTATAAATTGACATTTACTGCTGCTGTCTTCAATCGGCTACTACCTATCTTACGACTCAGTGTTACCAACCTTACTGTTTTAACAGTAGATGTTTAGTTTTAATTTTAATTTTTGTGTAGTTTTAACTGTTCTTTTCATATTGATGATCTTGTTTTCTGTTTTTCCTGATTCATTGTGTCAATTTTTGTTATTTTGCAATTATCGTCCGTCGCCATTTAAAAACATCTAGCGTTGTGAGTTAGTGTCAATAACGAGCCTCCTACCGTTGCTGTATGCTTAAGAAAAAAAAAATCAGACACACTGACTAGGCGTTACGACAGTAAGTGGTTTAACCTACCATAAGGCACTTCTAGTGCTCGAACTACATTCCTTATTATCTATAGCGGAACAAGCTAGTCACAGGACCAATGAGGGAGTATTTCACATGAGTAACATACGTAGAAAACGAATACACTTAAAGAAAGTGAAAGTCACAAGAACACGGCCAGGGGTGGTATGGGTACACAGAAATATGTTCGCACATTACATCGAGCGAGCAACTTGTGAGTCACTTTGACAAATGTTGGTACATTCGTCGTCACATGTCAATGCCTTATGTAACAACCCTGAGTTCGAACTCCCGACAAGGTCTGCGTATATGATCCTTTTTAACCGACGAAAAAAAACGGAGGAGGTTCTCAATTCGACACGAATATATATTTTTTTTTATGTATGACCACGCATAACTTTTTACAGTTTTCCGATTTTGATAATTCTTTTTTATGAGAAAGGGCATACTTCCAAAGTGGTCCCATTGTCATCATGTTACGATCTGACGATGATATCCTGGGGAAATTGAAGGAACTCTTCAAATTTTGGCACGCTTACAGCGATTTCGGTTTTGGTCTCGGTATCGGTAGCTTTTAGGCTCCTAGTGCCGTATAATATACTAAGACAGTATAGTACGAGTACGTTACGTGGCGATAAATCACTAAAAAGTAAGAAATAAAAATTTTTAACAAAAAATAGAACTGACTCAAAACACACTAAAAAGTAAAAAATAAGTGTGTCAGTTACTTGCTTTAATTTACTTAAGCATATCTAGGAGTCGGTGCCAGCCAAGATTTCTACTTTAAGGACGTTACCTAGAACCTACAAACTGCTTTACTACATAAAATAAATGTTCCTTAAACTTGGCTGGCACCGACTTCTTAGATATGCTTAAGCAAATTAAAGCAACTAAATGACACAGTTATTTTTTACTTTTTAGTGCGTTTTGAGTCGGTTCTATTTTTTGTTAAAATTTTTTTTTTTATTTGCACGTTAATTTTTTCTAGCTATTAGCCTCATGAAGACGTACAGAGTCCGTTAGCAGGCGAGTTATACTTGGAGAATCTCTGCGTCACTGAATCACAAATGAGAAGATCAGCAGAAGAACCGAAACTGCTAACATAGGCTAAGCGAGACGCAAAGCTAAAGTGGCAATGGGCAATTGGGCACGTCCTTCTAAGAATCGACATACCTACGTTGGCTGAAAGGGCTATTTGACTGTATTATATAATACAAGATTTACAAAATGGAGATAAGAGAGTACCGGGCGATGACAGGTGGAGGACAGACTTAAAACTGTGGATATAACTATTAAAGTGAATTGTGAAAAATACAAAAGCTTAGATATTATTCCACACTTTATAATGAATCATTTGCAAATTTATAATTTTGCTGAACTAATGCTTAGTGTTAGCTAGCGGCTAGCATAGCTGAAGACTACATATACCTGCAACACCAGTGTTTAAGAATATGGGTTTTTGAACATCTTATCCATGTATTTGATGACCAACGTGCTGATGCTTATTCGGCCTAAAGAATAAGCCTTGTATATTCAGAGGGAACAAAGCGCTAGTGTGTTGGGCATCTTGCCTTTTGGTGAACAATTAGATGGCTTATTCTTTTTGTAAATAATTTGTTTTATTTTAAATCTTATTTGTTTTAGCTATAAAATATGTAATTATATAAAGGAAAATAGTTAAGTGGGTAATTTTTAAGCTTTTGTATAGCTTTTATCGCGGGCCTTGAGCGTGGAGACCGAATACAGAAATTCCGTAACGAAAACGAAAAAACCTAACACCCCCTGAGTATCAAAAACATAATATCAAAAGCACAATTTCGGCAACGACGTCATTGGGGCACGTGGCTTAGCGGTAAGGCGCTCTAAGTGCAATTTTTTTTTAAGCGTGATATTGCAAAAAGTCATTAATTAAAAAAAAAAGACTTTTTGATATTTCATTTCATCATTTTTTTTAATAATTAACGCTTGAAAAAAAATAAAAAAAATTCGGAATCGGCGGGATTCAAACCCGTGTCTCTTAGAGCGCTATACCGCTAGGCCACGGTCCCGATGACGTCGGTAGGTAAACATAAGTTGATAAAAAATGCTATGCAATAGCTTTACCGCGGCAGTCTCCGAGTGCCACACGTATTTTTTTAATAATTTTTCGTTTTTAACTGACCTAATTATAGGGAAGTAAACTTATCTGGATTTGCAAACATTCCGCTTCCGCTTTTTAATATAAGTATAGCCACAAAATACCTACACAATAGTACAAGATAACTTAATTTTGTAAATTTTACATTCATTCAACTAAAGTCTGTTTTCATTAACTTTGTTAAAGTAACACAATTAAAGTTCAATACAACGACCTTAACCGGAACACCGTGACGGGCCAAAACCCAAGGGTGCTCTCAATATTGTCAGTGTTTCAAAACCTTGCGAGATTCCGTGACATTACATCGAATTTCCCGTCCCTGAAGATATTCGGATATGATCCATTTATATCCTAATGTTGTTTAGATCTTTACAAACAAAATCTCACTGAAGTTTTACTCTTAGAGAATTCATAACATTAAGTTTACCTTTTGTACATTGTTTTACTTAGAAAAATAATATTATTAAAAATAAACTGTTTTTATATTGTTCACAAATATCGTTTTTTATTCTTTATTCTCGATAGTTCTAATCTGGGTAGGTAGATTATATACCAATACTAAGCGCCCGCCAGCCAAGAGTCCGAAGAGCAAGCGAAAACGCCTCATGGATTTAAGTCCCGGGTGGATTTTATTAATGGTTTTGAGAGAAGAAGAAGAAAATTATGGTATAAGAGACGTCAGAGAATCAAAAGATTATTAATTTCTTATTTTTCTGGGAATGATCACTACAGAGCCAAATATAAGTCCGCCAACCCAACCAAGTGGCTTGATGAGTCTAATTTCTACATCGTAGTAACTGAAATAGATCATAGCTGATGGTTTTTTTTTTATCGACTACAAGTTGGCCCTTGACTGCTATCACACCTGATGTTAAGTGATGATGCAATCTAAGATGGAAGCCGGCTAACTTGTTAGGGGTAGGATGAAATCCACACCCCTATCGGTTTCTATACGACATTGCACCGGAACGCTAAATCGCTTGGCGGTACGTCTTTGTCGGTAGGGTGGTAACTAGTCACGGCGAAAGCCTCCCACCAGCCAGACCAAGACAAATTAAGAAAAATCTTAATCTGCCCCGCCGGGAATCGAACCCAGTACCTCCGTCTTATAAATCCACCGCGCATACCACTGCGCCATGGAGGTCGTCAAAAGTGAGGTGAGAATAATGGTAGGTAAACATTATAATAACAAAACCAAACTTGTAAAGTACCTAATCCAAAATGCTCAAATTTCATTTTTAAATAAAAGTTAACCCGGAAATGGAATTTTACTACTTAAATTGATCACAACATTTTAATCCCAAATGTCAACACGCGGCGACAATAAAAATGTGTATAATTAGAATGTAAAGCCGTGGGGCCTTGGCGACCGTGACGCCGCCTGACAGATCGATATTTGTCGTGCCCTTCGACCGACAAGGGTTAGGAATGGAAAACATACGTGTCGGGAATTCACTTAGAATTGCTACAGTTATAAGTTTGCTTTGATTTATTGACTCTTGTGATATTTTTACCAGCATAAATGACTTAAAGATTTGCTTGCTTTTGGCTGTGGGTAGATTAGTTTTATTGGGTAACTCAACCTGTTTAAAAGACTGCGTTACACTATTTTTAAATCCTTGTAAAATATATTGAAAAAAAATTCGTTAAAATAAGAAAGGCTTGTTTAAAATTGATTAAATGCTACTTCTACATTAGGACTGCTACTACCACCTGGATGTGTGTGGCTTTGCATCATTTTAAAAGGTATTATCAGTAAAAAGTTTATTTTAAGACCCCCATCACTCTAAGAGCAGATTAAGCCATCAATCCCGGCAATTTCAGATTAAAATCAACAAACAGAGTCAGATATTATCCCAAGGCTGCCAATCAAATCCGATGTAAGCTTCAATCCATCACTCCTATACAGAAGAAGGACCCTGTATAGACCATTGCAAATAATGATGATAATAAGGACTCGACGACCTCCGTGGCGCAGTGGTATGCGCGGTGGATTTATAAGACGGAGGTCCTGGGTGCGATTCCCGGCGGGGCAGATAGAGATTTTTCTTAATTTGTCTTGGTCTGGCTGGTGGGAGGCTTTCGCCGTGGCTAGTTACCACCCTACCAACAAAGACGTACCGCCAAGCGATTTAGCGTTCCGGTACGATGTCGTGTAGAAACCGAAAGGGGTGTGGATTTCATCCTACTTCTAACAAATTAGCCCGCTTCCATCTTAGATTGCATCATCACTTAACATCAGGTGTGATAGCGGTCAAGAGCTAACTTGTAGTCGATAAAAAAAAAATAAAAATAAAAAAAAACTCGACGCGATGTTTATCAATTTTCTCTCCCGTATGTTTCCACTTGGATGCAAATGAGGGGGCCGAATATAAACTTGTAATATCAAACAATTGTTTCCGTAAGATCTTAAGATGTGCCCGCGTTGGCTCTAATTGTATATTGAGGGACGGTGCTAATGAATTTCTATTGTATTTATTGGGAAGATGATTAATGTATACCCGGCCCAGTTTGTTGTGGGCTCCTTACACCAGGGAACCTTCGTAGCTTTAGTTAAAATGGCAAATAAGGAATTTAAAATGGTATTAATATTGTATTTTCGTAGAGGATTAAAAAGCGGTGGCATAAGATAAATAAATAAATTATAAAGGTTTTTAAGCCTCTAATTTAATAGAGACATGAAAGTTGTGCGATTTTTTGCCCAAATTTGATGTTACGCTGGTTTTTGGGTGTAGTGGACTGTGAGTGTAGTAAGAGTACGTTACGTGGCGATTAACCCCTAAAAAGTAAGAAATATTATATGACTACACCAACCTAGTGTCTCCGACATGCAAAATGCTCGTACAGTGATAAAAAATAACTGTGTCTTGGTATAGTTTTTTTAATTTATGCTGAAGGAATTCTCGGAAAAGTTTCGTTCCTTAATTACGGAGATCACAGTAAATTGTATATAGTTTACGGTACTAGAAGCAGTTTGTGGGTTCTATGAAATGTCCTTCTTGTCAATAAGCGAAAGGCGTTGGTGACAGATGACAGCAAGAGATGAAGCAGTCATTAATTATAAAATCACCTGCTTAAAGGCAAAGATCGAAGAAAAGTCATATCCCTATTTTTAACCGGTTTTTTGATTAAGAACTTAAGTGATGATGCCATCAACAATTTCGTTGCAGTTGAAAGATTTACCCCATTTCTAAATCAAAAAAGCTGTTGCGAAGTTTCTATAAGAGGTAGCTTATGTCCAGCAGTAGACATCTTTCGGCTTATTATGATGAATGGGTGATTTACACACTTCTTGTGTAGAGTTTATAAAACAAAATACGTTACGTTTTGTTGAAAAAATAAAACTCGCCCACAAACAAGTGTTGAAGTGCTAGTTAAAGACATTTTTAATATGTAACCTTACTTGTCCACTTGAAAAAAATCAGGGAGCATAAAATTAAATTGTTAATTAGCAAAGTTTTTTATGTAAGAATGTTAAAATTCACTTCCTTACAAAGTTTTTACGGCGGCCTTAAAAAACTTGGGCGACCGAAGTCGCGACGAAGTAGCGGGCGGGGATTCGGTTTTTTTACTCCGTACAGTGTCGCGAACAACGATCCGCAGTCGGTGTCGGGGGATTAATTACTGGTTTTTGCTCCACTCTGGCCAGTTGTAAGCTACAGTCAATTATCTGAATACTTGGCAGACTTCAGACGTAATATCACTTATGTAAGCTTCATTTTATATTGCATGTTTTTTATATATTTTGCCGGAAATAGTAGAGCTCCTTGTGGTAGATGTTACCGTGCTTAGCTTTGTTATACTTTAGCCGCTAAATAGTTTCGCGACCGAAGTTGTGATGAAGTACCTGGCAGGGATTCGGATTTTTTATTCCGTATATGATTTCTCAGATATTATTTCTACAAATACAAATAGTAGAGCTTGTAACAAAGCTAACTACAGAGCCGGTGGGGTGGAAACTTTTGCCCATGTTTCATGCTTATTACCCGACTGTATGTATGTATGTCCTATTCTTTGGCACGCGCTACAGGCTAAACGGCTGGACGGATTTTGACATATGAGGTGCGTCAGAATTGTCTTAGTAACATAGGCTATATAAATTTTCAAAATGGTGGCTATAATTTTAATAATACTTCTGTATGTCGATTCTTGAAAAAATACATCGCACGAACATCTCGCTTACATCTCATCGATCGTGTCACATTTAGTTCAAATTCATTGTAGAATACCAAATTCTGTTACATCGGCTTTGCAACCGTTGTACATCGACTTAAAAACTGACATTTTTTTAAGACTCGACGTACTGGGCGTCCGAAGTCACGACGAAGTAGCGGGCGGGGGTTCTTCTCAAAAACCAATGAGCTGGTATTGTTGGTACCTCCGAGCATTTTTTTATAATGCTTTTGTCGCTACTTGGGTGTTCGAAGTCATGACGAAGAACCGGGCTGGTATTCGGGTTTTTTGGAAAAATACCTTAAAAACTAACGTTTTTCTCAAGAATCGACTTACTGGGCGTCCGAACTCACGACGAAGTACCGGGCGGGGATTTGGTTTTTTTCGTAGTTTCTAGTTCTTCTCAAAAACCAATGAGCTGGTATTGTTGGTACCTCTGAGCATTTTTTTATAATACTTTTGTCGCTACTTGGGTTTTCGAATTCATAACGAAGAACTGGGCTGGTATTCGGGTTTTTTGGAAAAATACGCGGCAAACTTATAACTCCCTTTTTTACGGGGGAAAAAATAAAAGTGATCGTTTGTCTGCGCAAGCATCCAGTGACCTAATTGTTATTGAATTGAATAGTCATAAAGATACTGAACAAAATTTTTCACTGAATCGAAAAAACAACGGCTAATTAATGTGGAAGTAGATTTTCATTTTTTAGAAATTAAAAATGAAATTGAGTATCTGCCAGCTGTCAGAGAGAAAATTATTACCATTGCTTTACAATACTGTAAATATTAATTTAATTTTTGATGTTTTGAAACAGAATTTAACTTTTTTATTGAATAAAAATATTGTTTATTAATTAAAAAAAAAATAATTGTTAGATTTTTTAAGTACAACCAATAGAAATAGTTACAATGCGCATAATAATGAAGCTGATATTCATTTTCCACTCCAATTAGTCGTATAGATTGTTAAAAGTTGGCACCACGAAAGTCCAAAGGTTTAGAACTCAGGACCTTTCTATGTGGAATCCGGTCGGTTCACCTCGGAGCTATTGTCATCAAGACAATTGTTTTTAACCGATTTAAAAAAAGGAGGTTATCAATTCGACCCGTATGTATGTAATATTTCCAGAACAGCCCAGTTTTCGCATATGTTAGTCTTTATCAGCTTCTGAACTTCAAAAGCCAAATTTCAAAAGAGTATGTATGTATGTATTTATGTTTGTGGAGGCATATCTCCGGAACTACAAATCCGATCTAAGCAATTCTTTTTTTGTTGTACTAAGTATTGTTCAACTTAGGGTACGTAGCAAGTTTTATCAAAATCGGTGTAGTAGTTTTTGAGATAGGGAATTTTTAGAAGTCCGATTTAAGTAATTATTTTTTGTTGTATCTACTAGGTATTATTCAACTTAGGGAATACTGCAAGTTTCATCAAAATCGTTACAGTAGTTTTGAGATAGGGATTTTTTATGCATGACCACGCATAATTATATTTTCACAGAATAGTCCGATTATGAAATTCTTTTTTTATTAGGATCATTTTGGAAGTGTATCCTCACTTCCAAAATGATCCCTTAGTTATAATGTCAGGATCTGATGATGAAATCTAGCTTAAATCAAAGGAACTCTTCAAACTTCATAGGCACATTTGCAGCGATGTCGATAGTTTATAAATGGCTGGCGTATATTGGTACTCTTAGTTTAGAACGACTAGGTTTTATGTATATTCGTTGTCGATGAAACACTAAAAAGTATGAAAAAAAAATTTAATTAAAAACTAAACCGAATTCAAAACGCACTGAAAAGTAAAAAATAAATGCGTCATTTAGTTACTTTGATTTACTTAAGCATATCTATGAAGGCAGCCAGCCAAGTTTAAGGAACATTTATTTTACGTATTAAAGCAGTTTGTGGGTTCTAGGTAACGTTCTTAAAGTAGAAACCTTGGCTGGCACCGACTCCTAGATATGCTTAAGTAAATTAAAGCAATTTGTTTTAGTTATTTATCGCCACGTAACGTACTCGTACTATACTATCGTAGTATATTATACGACACTTGTAGCCAAAAAGCTACCTATACTTACACTAAAACCGAAATTGCTACAAGTGTGCCACGAAAATTTGAAGAGTTCCTTCAATTTCCCTAGGATATTATCATCAGATCCTAACATGATGACAATGGGGCCACTTTGGAAGTACGCCCTTTCTAATAAAAAAAGAATTATCATAATCGGACAACTCTGTAAAAAGTTACGCGTAAAAAAAAATATACGTGTCGAATTGAGAACCTCCTCCGTTTTTTTTCGTCGGTTAATAAATAATATGTAATGAGATATAGACAGAAACAAATATATGAAAAAATCAGTAAATAGGGAGTTTACTTACTGAACCTATAAAATAATTGTAAACAGTGAAAGTGAATTGGGAATCCGATACAGTCTATTTGTAAAGTAATTAAAACTTGCTCATTAGGACTAAGGAATGCTCCAACTTATTTGTTTTCGATCTACCCCCAACTGTAGCAAGTTAAATTACTTTCAAGGTAAATAATATTAAGTTTGTTTATTTCTTGTTTCGTTAAAGTTAATAGCTGCTTACAGTCGCCCGGATTCGGGGTAATATTTAATTATAATATTAATTAACTTTATGTATTTTGTAGGCTGTTTTGGTAGTTGTTTTAATCGAATAATAACAATACACTTCTAAGCTCTAATTATGAAACTTTCCATCCATAGCATTTTGTTTATCTAGATGTAATGCATAATAATTAATAATTCTGCCAACCTCGTTGATAGGTTAGGCTATGTGGGTTCGGATCACGACGGCCTAGGTTCGATGAGTCGCGGGATACAATATTAGTATTCTTATTCCTCCTTGTCATTAAAACTACATAGCTAAGAGTTGGAAAGTTGGTAAAGACACTCCGTTGTTCAGAAAGCACATTCAGCCATCGGTTCCGGTTATTACCATTAACATCTGATAGTAGGTTAACATTATTACCCTAAGCGACGACGTTTTGAAGACTTCCGTGGCGCAGTGGTATGCGTGGTGGATTCATAAGACGGAGGTCCTGGATTCGATTCCCGGTGGGGCAGATTGGGATTTTTCTTAATTTGTCTTGGTCTGGGTGGTGGGAGGCTTTTGCCCTGGCTAGTTACCACCCTGCCGACAAAGACGTACCGCCAAGCGACTTAGCGTTCCGGTACGATGTCGTGTAGAAACCGATAGGAGTGTAACAAGTTAGCCCGGATTGCATCATCACTTAACATCACGTGTGATAGCAGTCAAGGGTCAACTTGTAGTCGATAAACAAAAAAAGCTCGGTAACCTGCATTGGAGGAGCGTGGCAGATCAAAGATGAGTAAAATTTATGGAGAGCAGTCTCCAAACTTCAGGGCAGTCTCCAAGCCCTGTTTTAGGCTGTTAAAATTAAATGATAATGAGATGTAATGCAAAGGCCAAGTACAATATTTCTTACACCCAATATAATGCCGACAAAGATGTACCGCCAAGCGATTTAGCGCTCTGGAGTGATGTCGGGCAGAAACCGTTAGAGGTGTGGATTTCATCCTACTCCTAAGTAAGCCCGCTTCTATCTTGATTGCATCATCACTAACTTCCAGGTGTGATTGCATTCAAAAGCTAAGCTATAAAACTGCTTGATCTCGGTCTTTAATGGAAACTTTGTCAAAATTAACAACGCGGCTGCATTTCACGCGGCGCGTAACATGACAAAGTTATAAGCCACTGATAAAAGTTTGGTCAGTCCACCGAACTGTTATGACTCCGTAACAAAAGTGTGTCAGAAAGTGACGCTAAATTATGAGGTGTGCCGAAACTGTGTCACTTGTCCAATAAATCATGTTCTATTAGATGTTCTGACGCTGACCCGTGTCATAACGTGGAGTCAATATGTGACTTTTATCTCTCGCGCGACATTATGAGTTCTTTGCAAGTAGTCGGTAAAAACTAAAGGAAAAGGAAAATCAGTTTTAGTGTCAGAAGAAAATTATGTTTTATTGCACGTGCTTTTTATGCTTTTTTTCGCTTATTTTATTATAGTTTTATCTCTTCCTCCTAAGCTTGCAACATTGTTTCTACGTTCAAAAGCAGCAGAAAAATTTTATCTACAGGTATAGATCTGGAAAAGCGATAATTTAACACGGAAAAAAAATTGCTAAAACATTCGAAGCGCCCGTGCTCACAAAAGTAAAAAACCGGCCAAGTGCGAGTCGGACTCGCGCACCGAGAATTCTGTACAAACCTGTAGTTTAATGTTTTTGATTTGAAATGAGATGAAAAGGGTAATAACTTTATAAATATTAAAAAGAACTACTTACTAGATCTCGTTCAAACCAATTTTCGCTGGAATTTTGTTTGTATAATGTACGTCATATATTTTTTTAGTTTTATCATTGTATTTGGAAGTTACAGGAGTGGAGGGACACATTCTACCACTTTGGAAGTGTCTCTCGCGCAAACTATTCTGTTTAGAAAAAAATTATATTAGAAAACTCAATATCATTTTTGAAGACCTATCGATAGATATCTCACACAGGGCAGATCAGGTTATGCTTCAGTAAATTAAAGCAACTAAATGACAGTTATTTTTCACTTTTTAGTGATTTATCGCCACGTAACGTATCTACTCGTAATATACTGTCATAGTATCATCATCATTATCAGATCCTAACATCATGACAATGGGACCATTTTAGCATTTTAGTAAAAAAAGAATTATCAAAATCAGACAACTCTGTATAAAGTTATGCGTGGTCATACATAAAATATATATATATACGTGTCGAATTGAGAAAAATAAACATTTATATTATTTCTGGCTACAACATCGATATTCAGACACCTGCATAAATAACAACTATTTTTATAAAGTTATTTTAAAAAAACGCATTTAAAAGTTACGATTACTTCAGAACCAATTTTTTGCAGAAGGGACTAAAATGAACCACCATTTAGCCACTACCAAAAAATATGCATATCTTCAAAACTACTGTTCGTTTCTTCAATAAATCATGTTCGATTAGATTATCTCCTGACCCTCGTCACTGGGGGTCGTCGGATATGTGATTTTTGTCTCTTACGACCTCTCACGATATTGTGTGGAATGTGTGGCAAATCGTTCTGCACTTCGAGCGGGCTAATGGATAACTGATTTTTGACAGGATATCGCAAAAACGTATGAGATTTGATGTACGTTATCTTTTCTGGATTTATTTTTAGTTTTAGCACGACGCAAATCCGTCGCGTTGTAAGATTGAGATGTCGGTGTGTGCGCGCGTGTGTATGTGTTTGTGTTTGTCTGAAAAATACATCCAACTAATTTACATGGAGTAGTTTTTGTTACGCAAAAACTACTCAATTGATTTTGATTAAACTTAATAATAATACAGCTTTTACATCTGAATAACCCATAGACTACTTTTTATCCCGAATTTTTCACAGGAATGGAAACTACGCGGGTGAAACCGCGGGCTTCCTCTAGTCCTTACTTATAATATAAAAGCAAAAGTTTGTATGACGTATTGATGGCTGGATATTACGCTTTTACGCAATACTTAAATACTGAATGGGTTTTGATAAAGCTTTACAGTAATTTAGCTTATAAATCAAAATAACACATAAGCCACATTTTATTAAGAAATTCTGACGGGAACGAGAAGTATGCGGGTGAAATCACGGGCGTGTTCTAGTATAATATAATACATACGTACGGCCCAGTGGCGCAGTGGGTAGTGACCCTGCTTCTGCGTATTTATGTATATCATATATAAAAACTGCCGCGGTAAAAAAAACCCGTTGGAAAAACTAAAAAGTAACCCTTTAGTTTTTCCATCTATCGATGAATACCAGAATTTTTAATGACTTTTTGAAACACCACGCTTGTAAAAAAATGACTGAAATATCACGCTTGAAAAAAGAAAGTCGCGGATCCGACGGTCACAGGACGTTCCCCGATGACGTGTTGCCGAAATTGTGCTTTTGATATTATGTTTCTGATATTGAGAGGGTGTTAGAATTTTGTGAATTTTTGTATAATATACAATAGCTTAAAAATATTCAACAGTTATCATAGCACCCATAACACAAGCTACTTACGAGTACGCTTACTTTGGGGCTATATAGCGATGTGTGTAATTTTCCTATAATATTTATTTATTACTTATACGTTAAGTTCGACTCAGGTTGCCACTACCGACAAATCAAACTTCGTCCTCTGCCTCACACTTGGACAATCTTAAAGTCCAAGACTTTTCAGTTATAAACCAAGGCATTCCCGACTGCGCTGTCAAACGAAATTTCGTATAACGAGTGCTTTTCAAAAACCCATTTTTACACCACGGGCCTTGGCTCCAGAGTGGACATTTTAAAATGAATTTATAAATATTTATGGTGTTAACAAAGTTCGTATTGTTCCGCTGTTTTGCTGGATGCACAAATTTATGTACATACATTATTCTGTACGGAAATTGGGGGTAGTTGGTTTTTTTTCTATTTGAAGGTATGTACGGAAAAGTTACTTTTCAATGCGAAATGATGTTTGACCCAGATCACCTTTAGATAAATTTAGGGCCATTGAAAATACACGTCCCTGAGTGTAGACAGCTCTTCAATTTTTATAGTAATAAGTGACACACCAACTAAATAGCCAGCCCAATGGTATGGAATGACCTTCCAGCTCACGTTTTCCCTACCACCTACAATATGGGTATCTTCAAGTCAAGAGTGAATAGGCACCTTCTAGGCAAGCGCGTCTCACCGTAGGCTACATCTTCGCTTACCATCAGGCGTGATCGTAGCCAAGCGCTAGCCTATACACTATAAAAAAACTCTGACTCAAAACGCACTAAAAAGTAAAAAATAACTGTGTCATTTAGTTGCTTTAATTTACTTGAGCATATCTATGAAGTCGGTGCCATTCAATTTTAAGGAACATTTATTTTACGTAGTAAAGCAGTTTGTCGGTTGTAGGTCCTTACAGTAGAAACCTTGGCTGGCACCGACTCCTAGATATGCTTAAGTAAATTAACTCCTCCTCCCTTTTTTTTGTCGGTTAATAAAAACGTGACGGTCACCTATAAACAGAAAAACACTTCGTAGGTCAGCGACACGTTTTACAAAGTACTGTTTTTTTTTACTTTTTAAAAGTTCGCTCTTGATATCACATAATATGGTAAGTAATGATGGAATCTAAGGAAGCTGGCTAATTTGTTAGGAGGAAAATGAAATCCCACACCTCTTCAGTTTCTGCACATCGTACAGGAACGCTAAATCGCTTAGCGATACGTCTTTATTGATAAGTTAACTAGCCACGGCCGAAACCTCCCACCAGCAAAAAGTGACTATGGTAGTTGTTAAGCGACATGTGCGTGTAATTAAATCGGCAACAGTGCCCTTCAGACTTGAATGCAGCAATGCTGTGCTAGTTCACTTGGTGAAGGAATAAGCGTGGAGGTAGTACTTCGCCAGATGAGCCTTGACAAAAAGCTCTATTAAATACATGTCATTAGGGTGGACTTAAACCCCAGAGGTTTGATAGAAGCCAGGTGTTGGATGACAATCATTGCTGTGTGTTCCAACTATTGCTCGGGCATGCAGCACAATACATAGCTGTCACCTTGTTCTCGGTTGTGCCACACATGTCAAGAGTGGTGTTTGATGCGTGATCATGATGGCTTCTAGTATTGACATTCTGATTCTTCAATTGTCTTGAATTCAAACAAATAGGCAGTTGATTCGCAATCTATCTATAGAAATGTAGTCTTTGTTAAACAAAATATCAGCCATTATAAACAGAAAATTGATACTAACAAACGAATCTCTAGACAAAGTCATAAATTAGTTTCCCCGGTACTGCGCTTGAGCAGAGCCCAAAAATCATTTGTGGGACTGAGTATACGATTTTATAATATCATCCCAAACGAAGTACTGGACTTGCCTTTACAAAATTTTTAACAAAAAATAGAACCGACTCAAAACGCACTAAAAAGTAAAAAATAACTGTCATTTAGTTGATTTCATTTACTTAAGCATATCTATGAAGTCAGTGCCAGTAAGTTTAAGGAACATTTATTTAACGTACCTAGTGAAGCAGTTTGTGGGTTCTAGGTAATGTCCTTAAAGTAGAAACCTTGGCTGGCACCGACTCCTAGTTACTATTTGTTAAAAATTTTTATTTCTTACTTTTTTATGATTTATCGCCACGTAACGTACTCATACTATACTGTCATAGTATATTATACGGCACTAGATATGCTAGTAAATTAAAGCAACTAAATGACGCAGTTATTTTTTACTTTTTAGTGCGTTTTGAGACGGTTCTATTTTTTGCTAAAAATTTTTATTTCTTACATTTTAGCCAAAAAGCTACCGATACTGAGACAAAAACCGAAATCGCTGTAAGTGTGCCTCCAAAATTTAAAGAGTTCCTTAAATTTCATCAGGATTTCATCACCCAATCCTGATGACAATGGAACCACCTTGGAAGTATGCCTTTTCTAAAAAAAAAGAATTATTAAAATCGGACTATTCTGTAAAAAGTTATGCGTGGTCATGCATAAAAAAAATATATACGTGTCGAATTGAGAACCTCCTCCGTATTTTTTCGTCGGTTAAAAACAGACAACAAACTTATCACACGTTATCCGCTTAGTTAGGGGAAAATGAAAATCAAGTATTGTTTAAAAGACAAGGCTGCTATCAAAAATAAATACTTACAATTTCATTTACAAAGTCAAAGTAATATAAACGCATTAAAAGTTGTCAAAAGTACAGACGCGTAGACTAAAATAATTGCTGGGAGCCGCTGGACGCTGACCAAAATGTAATTGGGAATTAAAGAACTGTTCGGACCTGCTGTTTGCAAAATCCGTGGTGTTTAGAGTCCTTTAGGACCGTGGGTTTTGGAGTGCAGTAGACCTATTCTGTAACTATGTTTCTATTGACATTTTAACTATAGAATCAATCTCTATTCTTTCCATCTACCGCGATACTATAGACAAAAAGAGATAGAGACAAAGTCGATAGTCACAATTTCAACTAATATAAAACGGTTACAGAATAGGCCTATTTATCAAGCGGGCATCCATCAGCTGATGACAGTGACAGTGACAGGAGCTAGGAGACGTGGTTTCTACATTTTCCAAAAAGAGAACTTCTTTTGTTTTATCAACTTCACTTTAGTTGATGGACGGCTGAAACAAACAGATAATTTATTGTAGGCGAATGATTCCTAATTGCATGGGCTGTAAGTACTTCAGTTTTAGGTTAAGCGTCATCGAATTAAGACATTTTGCGACGTCTTTCGAATATGGCTTTCAAATATGGGATTAGAATAAAATTTTTTACTAAAAAATTAAATGACGTTGTTAAACAACGTTGTAGGTGCCCTGTATACGCATTTATAGAATGGCAGAATGGCTGACGTTGTGTTTCTAATTGTTACCACGCGCGTTCCACCTCACCGTCAGAGTTTCTCTCACAGGACAGTAGGGCGCACGCGTTAATTATTATACGGTAAATTTAGTGATAGTGAGTTGGACAATAAAACAGTATAAGTTCGCAAGTGTTTTTATATATTCCATTAAAGCCTTCTGACATTAAATAGAGGAATCACAACCAGACACAATCAACTTCTAAAACATCATTTAATTTTTGTGCAAACAATGTTTTCGATATCTAGTAATCTAAAGAACATTTTAAACCGCAGTGTATTTTATTGAACTTCTCCGAAAGGGCCTGACCAATTATTATGTATTTATAAATTTGATAAATCTATAACTAATCTAATCTAGGTCGTAAGCCATTTTTAAGTTGGTGATAAATCCGTAATTTACACAAATAAAGTCGCCGAAATCAGCCAGTACCTTTTAATATAATAATTAATTATTCGATATGTAATACTTACTTATTGTTGTATCCTTTCTCACATTTAGCGGTAAAAACGTGGGGCTTATTAATTTGCAAACTGCCAAATTTCTTTTTTCTGCAACATAAAAATGAAAGTAAAAGTTAAGTGGTAAGAGTTTAGTGGTAGAAAAATAGATAGTAAGTTCACAACTAGAATCGTCGCTACTGAACAAATTTTCGTGCAATACTTGATCAATAGCTTAAAGCAACAAGTTGTTTTCTGTTTTATTGAGGTTGGTCACATAAATCTGTTTGAAAAAATGATATAATGCCGACGATGTCTACTAGGCTTTCAAGTTTTATTCCAATGAAATCTGGGAGACAGAAAAACACTCAGGAACACGAGACATACATATATACATAAAATCACGCCTTATTCCCGTAGGAGTAGGCAGAGATCACATCCCTCCACTTGCCACGGTCCTTACATACTTCCTTAGCTTCTTCCACTCTCATTAATCCTTTCATATAAGTTCGTCGGTCCAGGAACATTCGCCTAGGCCTTCCCCTTCCAACATTTCCATTCACCCTCGCCTTGTAAATCTCTTTTGTTAATCTTGTCCAAACCCTCTAAGCATCCCTTTCTCAATTTTAGTCACTACATCCTCTTTTACACCACACTTTTCTCTTATCATACTATTTTTAACTCTGTCACACAGTTTTAACCCGCACATACTCAATGCTCTCATCTCTACCGCATTTATTTTACTTTTGTGCTTCTTCTGCCACACCCAACTTTCACTACCATACATAATTTACGAGATTCTGAAATATACATAAATGACAAACTCTAGCGACTTAATACAAATAAACCCTTTACTGCAATGTCATCTGGTGGTACTTAAGTGAAGAATAATGAAATTTACACATTGTGGTTTCTACATGACATCGTACCGGAACGGTAAATAGATTGGCGGTAAGTCTTTTTTGGTACGGTTGTAACTTCCACGGCCGAAGCCACCCACTAACCAGACCTGGATTAGAAAAATCTCAATCAGCCCAACCGGGAATCGAACTCGGAACCTCTGTCTATTAACCCATTACTTCCCAAGGTGAGAAATAAATGCATATTTAATGGTTTTATTGTTTATTACGTTTATAAGTACATCAAAAAAGAATAAAATAAAGACAAAAAAAATATTGATGAATTAGTTTACATTCCGTGAAATGTTGCGTTTACGCAACGTTGGGTAAAGATGGGTTAAATCCACCGCACATAGCACTGCGCTTCGGAGACTGCGCCACTTTATTCTCAGGAATAACTGTCTAATGATGAATATCGCATTACATTTACAATCCGTAGCGTAGCTCTAAATAGACGACAATAGCGATTTTATTTAATTGTTATATATTAATACTAGCAGTCGCCCGTGACTTCGTCCGCGTGAAAACCTCTTAGGTACCCTTTTAATTTTAAAGACAGACTTTCATATATAGTGTGCTCTTTCCTCGCTACCCCTCTCAATTTATTTTTTTTATATTTTCCCGTGAAGCAATATCCTCCGTCCCGTCCGGTGTACTAAAGATCTACATTTTTGTTAAACATTGTACGATATTACAGTACATTAACATTAACAATATATATTTATGGCAAGCTTGTATAAAATAGTCTATTTCACTTTTGAGTCTAGCTTCATAATAAAATGTTTCATTACAGAGTCGCACTTTTTAGAAATTTTGTAATATCTCCGAAACTATATAACTAATTAACATACTGAAAACGGCAAATCTTATCTCTATAATATCCTTGTGGTTATTAAATAATTTATATTAATACGGATTTAAGTTTAGTTGTATAAATAAAATAAACATAAGCATATTAATTAAAAGATTATTTAAAACACAAAAAGTTATATATCTGCCAAAATATAAGAGATAGATATATGCTATAGCGGATTTTTTTGTAGAACTTTTTAAGATACATAAAGTTTTCATACAATGTTTTCAATTATATCCAATAGGTAAGGCAGCGTACGCGCATAAAGCTAAATTTAATAAATTTCACGGTCCGACTCGCGCGACAAAAACTGTGATAACTCGGGTAATATATACAATACAAATATAAAGTATAGCCTATGTTACTCAATGATAATGTAGCTTTCTAATGAAAAATAAAAAGAATTATTAAAATCGGTCCAGTACTTTTTGAGTTTATTCGTTACATAGAAAAATACAAATCTTTCCTCTTTATAATATATATATATATATATATAGATTATAATAATCAAAAAATTTTTTAACAAAAAATAGAACCGACTCAAAAAAGTAAAAAATAACTGTGTCATTTAGTTGCTTTAATTTACTTAAGCACATCTATGAAGTCGGTGCCAGCCAAGTTTAAGGAACATTTGTGGGTTCTAGGTAATGTCCTTGAAAGTAGAAACCTTGGCTGGCACCGACTCCTAGATATGCTTAAGTAAATTAAAGCAACTAAATGACACAGTTATTTTTTACTTTTTAGTGCGTTTTGAGTCGGTTCTATTTTTTGTTAAAAAATTTTATTTCTTACTTTTTAGTGAATTATATACCGTACTATACTATACTATATAGAATATAATAGTCAAAAACCAAAATCGCTGTAAGCGTGCCTCCAAAATTTGAAGAGTTCCTTCAATTTCCCCAGGATATCATCAGCAGATCCAAAACACTGTAAAAAGTTATAATATTTAGTAACAAAAATGTATGAAAATTGAAGCACTAACTTTTGTGGATAATGTATAGTAACTCCCTTGGGCGTTACCCTCTTCTTGCAAACTCCATCGTTGCCGCAAGGGCAACCCTTCACTGGTCGAAGTTGGACGGGATATGTTGGTATTACTGGTCTGTAACAGATAACAATCGATCGATCATAGCCGATGGACGCTTAGGGCACAAGGTGTTGGAATGGCGACCCCAGAAAAGTAAGCAGTAAGTCCGTGGCGCAGTGCGTCTTGACGACCTCCGTGGCGCAGTGGTATGCGGGGTCGATTTATATGTCGGAGGTCCTGGGTTCGATTCCCGGCGGGGCAGATTGAGATTTTTCTTAATTTGTCTCGGTCTGGCTGGTGGGAGGCTTTTGCCGTGGGTAGTTACCACCCTACTGACAAAGACGTAACGCCAAGCGATTTAGCGTTCCGGTATGATGTCGTGTAGAAACCGATAGGGGTGTGGATTTTCATCCTACTCCTAACAAGTTAGCCCGCCTTTATCTTAGACTGCATCATCACTTAACATCAGGTGTGATAGCAGTCAAGGGCTAACTTGTAGGCGAATAAAAAAAGTATTTGTCGATCAACCAGAAGACTGATAGGGACGGAAGCAGACAGTAATTGAATGCAGGTGATTTAGTTCCGTGGTGTTTCGAAGTCACTATAGGTTTATATACTGTAGTGGATGTCCTTTGATTGATATGTTGTTGATGATGATGATGATGATGATGATGATGATGATGATGATGATGATGATGATGATGATGATGATGATGATGATGATGATGATGATGATGATGATGATTATCATCGGCATTAATTCGCTACCTTATCTTTTTATATACATTACAACTTAGCCTTTGACTGGACTAAGATGTAAGCGGGCTAACTTGTTAGGAGTAGGATAAAATTCACACCCCTTTCGGTTTATACAGGATATCGTACTGGAACGCTAAATCACTTGGCGGTTTCGTCTTTGTCGGTAGCGTAGTAAGTAAGTAACGACGGCGAAAGCCTCCGACCAGCCAGACCAAGACAAATTTAGAAAACTTTGATCTTCCCCGCCGGGAATCGAACCCAGGACCTCCGTCTTATAACTCCACCGCGCAAACCACTGCGCACATGGAGGTCGTCAAAAATATTGGTGTGCATAGGTTTTTAGTTAGGGTAAGCACTGGTCACAACGTTAACGTTAAGTGTAAACGCTTCCTTAGATATACAAGAAAATTACGGCTACATTTAATATGAGGAAAAACTATTATGAAAGCTGCACAGATGTAGTTTATGTGCCCCTAAAACAAAGTTATCCCGGCAGTGACCCGACCATTGACGTACCTAGTGTTAGCAGAATTATAGTTATTCTAGTTTGGGAAGACGCTTTTGCTTTAGTAGTAGTAACACAGACAGCATTAATGCCTTTGTGAGTGCTTTTTTTCAAATTAGCTTTTGACTGTAATTTCACCTGGTGATAATAGACGAGGCAATCTAAATGGAAGCGGGCTAAATTGTTAGGACTAGGATGAAATCTACACCCATTTCAGTTTCTACATAACAACGTACAGACTAAAGAAAAACCTCAATCGGTCCAGCTTGAAATCGAACCTCGGACCGTATTATGAATTCACCGTGCTTACTACTGCACCATGAAGTGTAAACTAAAGGTACTTCATCATAACAAAATGCATTGTTAAATTTTTTACAATGATACAGAAAAAGGTAACATCAATTTCAAATACCTACTCAAACGCAAATGAAATTTAAGTGGGAGATGCACTTCAACATCAAAGTTGGTTGACCTACTAAAATTTGATTTCTGTTCAAGTATTCCTCTTCACCAAGAGAGGATCAGAAGCGGTCGAAAACTTACGTGCTCTTGAAAGCACGAGTCTACATATCACATTCGAACTCCATGCTGATAATTGGTAAACAATAATGAAGAAAACTTACTCTTTTTTCCGAAACATTTTCCATTTCGATTTTTGCTGGGCGATTACGTATCGTAAATTTGATAAACTGCAATGAAAAATACCGTTAAATACAGGAAATATAATTACAAAAATTTAACGGTAGTAATCATGGGGATTGATGTAATTAATAATGTACTTATTTTGCAATTTTCCGCGAAATACTGATGATTCCAAACAATAATTATTGTTATCCGACAGAAAGACCTCTATGAATGTTTCTCTCCGAAACTGGCACATCTTTAAAGTATGTTGACTGCACAATGTTAAAAATATCTTAAGAATGAACATCTATTTCGCAGTGAAATTCAAATGAATGACGTGTTATCTGTCAGATTTGGGTGACTTGCATTCGACGATCTTTCGCGGAAAATAGCGAAGTAATCAAATTATTAATACTTCTATTTTTACGTGTCCTGCTAATAATTAGAAGGACACCATCTTGTCATATCCCAAAACTTGGGATTGCATTTTTGTCTTAAAGTCATGAAGCAATGGCATAGATAGCAGTTAAAGATATAGCTCGTTGGAGTTACACGCCACTCGATCAGTGCTGTCTCGCCTCAAGCGGTAATATTCTTTGTATGGTTAGCACCGACTGCCGATATGGTGCTGGTCGGGTATTGGGTAGGTCTAATGAGATATGACCCTAATAATTAACATAGCATTCCAAGAATTTTCCTTGCAATTCCTGGGTCCAACGTATGCCAAAGAGAAAAGCTCCGATCAGAGCCCGGGACTTGTAACACCGGTCTTGGTTTAAGGGATTCCTTGGTTACCGGTGAGCACTCACCTTCCCTGAGTTATTCTCCATGCCCAACCAAATCTGGTAGAATCCTACTAGCAGCTTGGTTACCTGTTCTAGTATAGAACTTGATGCAGCTATACTTACCTTGAATTACTTGTAGCTGAGTTAATTTTCCGTTTAAAATCCCTACTGGATGCGACACCCATCTGTATTATTTTCTTTATTTAGTAAACTTCTCAAATATAGTTTTCTTGCATTGTGTTACTTAAAGATATTAACGGGATAGTCTTTTTTACATTTTTAAATATATTTATTATGCCTATTATATTTTTATTTATGTCACGTTGACTTATAAATAATATAAGTGTCATTCTTTTACTTGTGCAGAAAAGAGATTTTATCTTCTTTATTTCCTTTTTATATTTTCCCATATATATGAAGGGACAAGTTAAGGTAGTTGATATTGTTAAATGCAAATAGGAGGCAAATTCGTAGCCGTTTAGTTTTGAGAAGAACTCACACTTAAGGGATCGTACTGTAGATGGCATTACAGGCCGTATACCTGGATATCAAAAACATAAAATTAAAAGCACAATTTCAGCACCGACGTCATCGGGACCGTGACCTAGCGGTAAGGCGCTCTAAGTGCCTGGATTGCCAGAGAGATGCGGGTTCGAAGACGCGGTCGGTTTCGCAATTTTTTATATTATGTTGGTGAAGATACTTGTTCACTCTCGACTTAAAGATACGCCTATTTCTATTTAATAACTTTCGTGACGTTATTTCCCTATAAATACATATAAATCAGTAGTATTTTGCGACACTACGCCTGCTGTGGTACCTTTCGTAGCTTAGAACTAGTATTTTAGTACTATCAACCTATATAGTCCTATTTTTGTTTTTTCAAAAATGTTAAAAGCACGTTCAGGAATAAGAACAATCAAAAACACCCAAAAACATCTACGTTTTCGAGAAAATTTAAATAGGTAGGTAATTTTGGATGGAAAACTTTGGATACCTAACATAAGGTCCATCAGACCAAATAGTTTTGAATAACTATTTACTTATAGCCAAACAAAACTGCTGGCTTTTATCATTTATTGAAAACCATTCAAAACTATTCGAAATAGTCCTAAGGAAACAAAATATTACCACAAATACATGTAACGGTAAATATGGTCTGAAAGTTTCAGGATCCGATGGACTAGTTAACAAACTCTGACCTTTGATAATAATTTGTTAGTTAAAATTTAAAGCAAAATAATATTCAGTGGTACAGTTTGTTTAGAAACTATTTTATATTCGTTCGTTTATGTATTTTATTTGAGAGTATCTAAAGGTTATGCTGACATTTTGTAAGTGACTTTTAGCTATTAAATTGAAGCGATAATAAGCTTAAAGTTTACCTTTAGTAAAGCCCACGCCTTCGTCCCCTTAGAATTAAGCTTTGTGAATGGAAATATCTCCTTTTGCTTTACATGTTAGACTAATTAAACGAAGTCTTGAAATAAACAAAATTCGAAATTTATTTTTTGTTTGTTTTAATTTCACTTAAAGAAAATTATTACAAAACAATCTTTTCTTCATGGATGTTGTCTGCAACGCCTTCGTTGTTCATATCTTATTGACACGTTTAAATTTTAATTAATTTAAAATCTCGGCTCAAACAGATGTGGGTTAATTTTGCATATAGATAGATTATAGTTTGGAATATAGGCTTCTTTTCATCTCAATAAACATCGTATCACATTTTTAAATTTTACGTTTAAGACTATAAGTACGTAAGTTTATTTACGATTACGTAACTTATTTACGTTGAAAAACGACAAAAAATAAAATGGAGGCAGTTCGTTAAAATGGCGCATCAAAGCCTCCTTCAGTCATACATCAAAACAGCTTTTGACAAAATCTAATAATATCCATTGCGTAATTGATTACTTATAAGGCAAAAATTCTCTTATGAAAACGGCAACGCCCAATTGTCAATTTCGCGAAGCGTATGTGGGTATGTCTTTGTCGTTATTGTCACCTGCGAGAATGATTGATACGCCACCCACATAATAGGATGGTGGGCCAAGTCTCAAGAATCTCGGCATTACCCGAAAATACGATGATAATTTACATTTAACGGTCTCCCTGGCGCAACGGTAGGCGCAGTAGATTTATAAGACGAAGGTTTTGGGTTCAATTCCTAACTTACAACAAATTAGCGCGCTTACATTTTAGATCATCACTAACCATCAAGTGTGGTTGCAGTCAAGGGTTATTGATTCAATTTAAAGTAATATTTTTAACAGGTTAAAAGACTCGAGTCTTTTGACATTAAAGAAACAAAAAATAAATTTAATAGATGGCACAGTTGAGTTATACAGGTTTTAAAAATGCATGTGTATTTAATCTCAGGCAATAAAATTGGGCAAAAGAGTAAAAAATCAATTACAAAAACTTTAATTCTGAAATGCATACATAAGCGTCTAAATTATATTTCTGACAGTATGACTTGCTTTTTTAACCGACGAAAAAACGGAGGAGGTTCTCAATTCGACACGTATATATTTTTTTTATGTTTGACCACGCATATAACTTTTAACAGAGTTGTCCGATTTTAATAATTTATTTTTATTAGAAAGGGCACACTTCCAATATGGTTCCATAGTCATCATGTTAGGATCTAATGATGATATCCTGGGAAAATTGAAGGATCTCTTCAAATTTTATAGGCACACTTGCAGCGATTTCGGTTTTTTGTGTAAGTATTGGTAGCTGTTTGGCTACTAGTGCCGTATAATGTACTATGAGAGTACAGTACGAGTAAGTTACGTGACGATAAATCACTAAAAAGTTAGAAATAAAAATTTGTAACAAAAAATTAGAACCGACTCTAAACGCACTAAAAAGTAAAAAATAACTGCGTCATTTAATTGCTTTAATTTACTTAATCATATCCATGAGACAGTGCCAGCCAAAGTTTCTACTTTAAGGATGTTACCGAGAACCCACAAACTGCTTTACTACGTTAAATAAATGTTCCTTAAACTTGGCTGGCACCGACTTCATAGATACGCTTAAGTAAATTAAAGCAAGTAAATGACGCAGTTATTTTTTACTTTTTAGTGCGTTTTGAGTCGGTTCTTTTGTTAAAAAAATTTTATTATGCACATAAGTGAGAGGTTAGCACTTGACTACAATTGTCCAATTTTTCAAAACCCTGGCACCCAGAGCTCCAACTGTATAACAGCAAAAAAGTTATTATTATTTTGTATATAAGAAAACGAAACGCCCACATCTTATAAATTACGACTTTGTATTATTGTACACCGATTTTTCATAAAGACTAACAAGAGAGAGAAAATTCTTCTTGCCTTATATTATGTTCACGACGTAACACCAATGTTGAAATACAAAATACATATTTTTCGATTTAACGATCGCAATTTGGATTGTGCAAGCTTCTCGCCTCGGCTTCTTTATCACCGAGTTTAAAAAAGGAGATATTTAAATACGATCAGTATTTTGACGACCTCCGTGGCGCAGTGGTATGCGCGGTAGATTTATTGGCGGGGCAGATTGAGATTTTTCTTAATTTGTCTTGGTCTGGCTGGTGGGAGGCTTTCGTCGTGGCTAGTTACCACCCTACCGACAAAAATGTATCGCCAAGTGATTTAGCGTTCCGGTACGATGTCGTGTAGAAACCGAAAGGGGTGTGGATTTTCGTCCCACTCCTAACAAGTTAGCCTGCTTCCATCTTAGGCTGCATCATCACTTAACATCAGGTGCGATAGCAGTTAAGGGCCAACTTGTAGTCGATAAAAAAAAAAAGTTGTGTCTTAAAAAACTACAGTACCATTTTGTTGGAGATTTCAGTATTTAAATTGAAATATGCTCTGCCTCGTTACTCTAGTGTTGGCCTAGTTGGCTTCAAAGTAAATAATAATCATAATAAATATTATAGAACAATGCATACGTCGCTATATAGTTATGGGTAACATGATAACTGATAAACATTTTTATATAATTATACTATACATAAATACTTATAATATATAAATTAACACCCAGACACTGGAAAACACGCATACACGTCACACAAACAATTTTCCAGATGTAGGAATCGAACCCACAGCTTAGGACGCAGAAGCAGGATCACTGCCCACTGCGCCACTCAACCGTCAAATGACGAACGTCTGCAACAATAGTCATGATTATTCTTTTCACCTTCACAGATTTCGCTTTGTACACTCTCAATATACATCAAACATTTCAAAAGGCGATCCAACGTCCGCAATGGCATTTCAAACACAAATCGAGAAGAAGCAGCGAGGTTTTTAATCTCAAATCGAAAGTATCCACCGCTGTCCAATCCCGGGAACAATTACTTACGTTTTTCCCTCGCCTTCAAGGAAACCTGCAGTACAAACAAATTAAATTGTAGAAATAAAATAACAAGTGGGTATCGAACTTTATTTTCCTTTTATATGTACCGATTAAAGTGGTTTTACTTTTAAAAGAATCCAATGCTTCTTGATATTTTATTTTTATTAAGAAATCTTGTTTTCATTGAAAACTAATTTTATTGTTTTCTTTTCTTGTTTCTTGAGGGATTCATTATTGTTATTTTAGTCTATTGGTACATTAGTATTTTTGAAAGACAGTTTTAATCTTAAATGGATAATTTCTAGCGCAGTTTAACCGCAGTGATAGTTACTTACGTTTTCTCTCGCCTTCAAGGAAACCTGCAGTACAAACAAATTAAATTGTAGAAATAAAATAGCAAGTGGGTATCGAACTTTATTTTCCTTTTATATGTACCGATTAAAGTGGTTTTACTTTTAAAAGAATCCAATGCTGCTTGTTACTTTATTTTTATTTAGAAATCTTCTTTTTATTGAAAACTAATTTTTTTTTATTGTCTTGTTTCTTGAGGGATTCATTATTGTTATTTTAGATTTAGTCTATTGCTACATTAGTATTTTTGAAAGACAGTTTATAATCTTAGATGGATAATTTCTAGCGCAGTTTAATCTCAGTGATAGTTACTTACGTTTTTCCCTCGCCTTCAAGGAAACCTGCAGTACAAACAAATTAAATTGTAGAAATAAAATAACAAGTGGGTATCGAACTTTATTTTCCTTTTATATGTACCTATTAAAGTGGTTTTACTTTTAAAAGAATCCAAAGCTGCTTGATATTTTATTTTTATTAAGAAATCTTGTTATCATAGAAAACTAATTTTATTGTGTATTTGTTCGTTTTCTTTGTGAAAAAGGGAAGAAATGGTTTAAATATACTAAAGGACATTGCCAAAATTTGCCCCAGGCTGTCAAATGTATACTCATATTTATCTATTTTATTTAAATACACAATGAATGTTAAACAACTACCTATGTTTCATAGCAATCTATTGAAAACATATCAAAAATACAAGAATTTCAATCGATTTTTTAAAAAACTTATGAAGGTTGATAAAAGTTGACTTTTACTTTTATCAGCGACTGCTTACCTACAAGTAACTTTATTACTATTTAAATAGAAGATCTCTATATCAGAGAATATTTAATGACATATACATCATCTTTGGACATCTCTGGGGCCTTTCTAAGCCCGCTAACCTACATGGGATTAACGTGGTGAGTGGACACTTTTATAGAGTCCCAAATCCCAAGCCTTGTATTAGTGTGATATTAGTGTAGGAGTAAGTGAAGGAATTGGTTAAATGGAACACTTATTTACTCGCTAACCCGTATTGGTGCATCGTGGTGATTGCTGCACCTATTACTATTAAAAGCGCGATAGTTTGTAAGTGGAGTTAAAGAGTAAAAAGGGAACCCAAGACTTACTTGAGTGCTGCGCAGGCGTTCCTTCGAAATCTTCTTTTTTTTCACTCTTAAACACCATATACAATTTTAATATGATACAATTTGATGCTTTATAATTAGTTGCGCGGAGTCGACTTGTTTATAGTTTTTTTTTAGGTTTAATTAACAAAGAAAAATTATGAGATGCACACTCGGTGCAGTAGCAATGCCAACTGACGTTTTTTTGTGGCGGCGTTCACTTTCTGTCTTGGACGGAATGACAAGGAAAGGAATAGACGTTAGGGAGGATATATGTAAAATAGTGTGACAGTGTAATTTATTAATTGGCGTTAACAGTAAGTATTGATGAATGGATATGGATGTTTTTTATTCTTTCACGCAAAAACTACTGAATGGATTGTGATGAAACTTTACAATAATACAGATTATACATAAGAATAACATATTGGTTAATTTTTATGCCGACATTTTTAACGGAAACGGGAACTACGCAAGTGAAACCGCGAGCGACCTCTAGTACATTTATAAAAGCCCCAAACCTTATAGTGGTCCATTAAAATTAAACTACTGAAAATGAAACGTTATTTTTTAATACAATAATTAATTATTTTTCTTTAAAATACAAAGAGAATATTTGATAAAAATGAGAGTCAATTATAAAACCCTTTTCATTATGTCAATAAATCTTCGAGCAGTGGGGAGAAATGGGTAAAATGGAAAAGTAGAGCAAAATTTTCTTTGTCGCATAAAGGTTTTGTAGACAAAAGACAAAGTAGTATCACTTGAGGCCACTTTGTGGATGCTCGTGTGAAGGCGGGTAGGGGCACCGCACGTTACAATAAAAATATGAGGATACATTGTTTTATATAATTATAACATTAGTCTATTAACCCAGTTGTTACTAGCTCACTTTTAAAGGAACACCTCGGGAAAAAAAATATCTAGCGAATTGAGGGCAAAACAGAATAAAATATATGTTACGTATCGCGAAACAAAACTATATTCTTCGATTTAGAAGTCATTGGATGTGTAAATAAATTATCATTAGTGGTGTTTTTCTGTACTTTATTTCTAAAAAAAATTAAGGATGAACGACGAAAGGTAAGTTTATATCAATTTCGTAATATTCAGTATAAAACTGCTTAGCATCGTAATATTGTCTTCTTTGACAACATTTTGTGTACATTTTTCATTTGAAATAGTAATATTTTAAGTTAAAATTTTGTCGTTGAATTAGGTGTTCTTTTTATCAAACGCTAGTAATATGAACTACTATAACAATACAGATTTGCTCATATTGTTCTTTTACTTTTCAGATCATGTCAACGTGATTTGTTTGTTTGAAATCATCGAACAACTGGAACATATTGCCGATAAAAAAGACATACCTTTTAGCATCACAATTTTGCCATCCGAGAACTGTAATTGCTCCTTTTGAGGAGAACTACAGTATAGATGAAGCTATGGTACCTTATTATGATGGCCATCCATCCAAGCAATCAATCAGATGGGGCTGCAAATTTTGGGTCGGTGCAACACCCTTAGACTATATAGCTTGGTTTGATCCTTACCAAGGTCAAGGAACAGATATTCCCCAGTTGACATTCGGCGCTATAGATAATAGAGCACTTTTTCGTTTATTTTTTGATATTTTTTTTAATCAGTCAATCTAATAAATGTAATGGGTCAACGGGGCATAAAAGCCACTAGTACTACGAGGGGAAATTGTGTTTTCTAAATGTCCTTTACCCCATAATAAAGATAAGCAGAAGACAGAGCGTGAAACGTTTAAATTTCGTATTTCGGAAATTTTCATTTGTGCTTTCTGTTTCTACCGGCATAATTGAGACTATCAAAATTATAAATTTGGTCATAGTTCTAAGTACTTGCATAAAGAATTGTGTTATGATAATATAGGACACATTATTAAATATCAAGAGAAGCTGACTACGACTAGGTGTTGCATTTGTCAAAAGAATTTAAAATTATTTTGTGTATAGTGTAAAATTACTTTACACTCACTCAAAGGAATGTCTTTTGTTGCACCATACGATACAATAAAAAGTATCCATTTTTTTTCGTTTTTTATACTGTATCATGGCAATATATACACAAACAATAAACCACTCTTCTAGCTGAATAACTGAGCACTATGGTCATAACCTGGAGCTCATCTTTGCTGTAGATTTTCTGGCAGCAGGCCCCTCTTTTGGCTTGTTATGAAAAACTATGTTTGAGATCAGCAATGCTGTGTATCTGAAGTCGAACATATTGATTTCCCCCCCTCGAGAGTTAGAGCTCGGGCAAGCTCATTTATGTGTATGGACAGTTTTTACTGATATCTATAGCAGCATCGGGCTATTTTCACGGACAGTTTGTATACCAAGATCAAGGTACAAAGTACCTATGGATACGTTTCCAATGGGACTAATAATTGCTTTCCATTTTTAATAATAAAATCTGTAAAATAATAACGTAATTTTATTTATCTTCCATTTACCTATAATAATTCAGATACCACGTGACAGTAGTGGATATTACTAGCGTTCCTTTAAAAGAACACCATTTTCCAGCTTTCCCAAAAGGTCAAATATTTTTTTGTTATTTTTTTCTTCATAATGGAACCCTAATATTACCATATATAAAAAATTACCAATATATTCAAAGATTTTCTCTTCCCGTATTATCTGGGTTAACGGCCCTCTACAGGACCATCCTCCTTATAGGAAAGGGGATATGGAGCGTACACCCACCATGCTGCGGGCGGGCTTAGGGCATTATCACCCTATGTTTCATTTATTAACGATCACAATCAGGTGCTGATAATAGTGACCGGGACCGACGGCTTAATGTGCTCTCCGAGGCATGGGATCACTATCAGGTGTTGATAATAGTGACTGGGACCGACGGCTTAACGTGCTCTCCGAGGCACGGGGGTGTAACACCACCTACTACTTATATTATTACATGCTTTAAATTAAACATCCGAATAAAAGAGATGGATCGTTGACTAGTATAGCACATAGATTACTCACAGAAACGGGATCTATGCGTGTGAAATCGTGGGGCACCAATAGTATTTTAATCATTTTGACAGCGTTCGTGGCTTAGTGGTATGCGCGGTGGATTTATAAGACGGAGGTCCTGGGTTTGATTCCCGGCGGCGCAGATTGAGATTTTTCTTAATTTGTCTTGGTCTGGCTGGTGTGAGGCTTTCGCCGTGGCTAGTTACCACTCCTACCGACAAAGACGTACCGCTAAACGATTTAACGTCCCGGTATGATGTTGGGTAGAAACCGAAAGGGGTGTGGATTTTTATCCTCCTCCTAACAAGTTAGTCCGCTTCCATCTTAGATTGCATCATCATTCAACATCAGGTGAGATAGCAGTCAATGGCCAACTTGTAATCGATAAAAAAAAGAAATATTAATATAGTTTGTCCTAAGTATCATTTAGTAAATAAGGTCAACCTACTGCAGTGGTACCTTGAGCACTACACTCCATATTTACGACATTATATTGTTCGGATAAGATGCCTCGCGCGTACGTTCCATGTGAATGTGTGAACGTGAACTATACTCACATGTGTTTATGTAAACGTTCGATCAGCCCGCATTGGAGTGATATGGTGGGCTTAAGCTCTATATTGCATCTACAACGTATTAGGTAAATATATAAAGCCGTCAACCAGGTCTTACGGAAAGAGAATAGGCAGAATCCTAAAAGATTTAAGCTCATATCTATGTGGACAAGAATTTGCTTAAATATTTAAGGTGTCAACTCTTATTGTTTATGTTAGTATGGAATTTTTAATCTATACTTATATTATAAAGCTGAAGAGTTTGTTTGTTTGTTTGTTTGAACGCTCTAATCTCAGGAACTGCTGGTTCGAATTGAAAAATTATTTTTGTGTTGAATAGACCATTTATCGAGCAAGACTTTAGGTTATATAACATCGCGCTGCAACTATTAGGGAGCGAAGAAATAATGGAAAATCCTTGAGGGCTTCCGTTGCGTGCCCTCTTGAATCGATCTAAAAAAATGACCACGACCAGTATATGTCTATCTTTTAAGATTAACTCACTAGAACTGTTTTTATGGTAATCAAATTTGATCGAAATTAATGCATTCGTCAAGAGTTGTATCAACGTAATAATATTGATGTACTATAATATCGTACAAGGTTTAACAAAAATGTAGGTCGACACGGGACGGGACGAAGGATATTGGTTGACGGGCAACTATAAAAAAATTAAATTGAGAGTGGGAGCGGGGAATGAGCACATTTTATATGAAAGTCTGACTTTAAAATTAGAAGAGTACCTAAGAGGTGCTCACGCGGACGAAGTCGCGGGCGACTGCTAGTTTGAAATAATTATTTAACAAGAAAATTTTAACAACTTGTTAACAACTTGTGTTAATAGGATTAAAATGTATCGTATCGGTAGGTTTCGGAATGTTATACCATTTACCACACACATTGTTTTATATATTGTTTGGATAAGATGGTGGTGGTGGTTAAAGTCCATCATTATTCCCTCTTAAGGAGGGAGGACTGGCTTATTAGTGGGCTGGTATAAAGATGATGATGGTTATGCTGAAGCCAGGTTACAAGTGGGTCAATACCGTTGTGTTTGGATGTTTTTACAGCAGGTCTTTTTCAGCTATGGACATCATCGACATAATCATTAACGGCCCACTACAGGGCCAGGCCTCCCTCCTTATAGGAGAGGGGGTATGGAGCGCAGACCCAACACAATGCGGATTGGCGGGCTTAGAGTGATAATGTTTAATTTATTAACGATTACTATCAGATGTTGATGACAGTGACCGGGACCGACGGCTTAACTGCTCTTCGAGCCACGGGGGTGTAACACCACCAACTTCCTGACTCCGGGCTTTGAAATTTACTGAGAATTTCATAGAAGTTTGAAATTTACTCAGAATTATTTAGTGACCTGACCCAGGATTTGAACCCAGGACCTCGTGATCGAAGCCAGATAGGCTAACCACCAGACCAACGAGGCATTCATGAAAATGATGAAGTTGAATAAAATAAGCATTCTAATCTTGGACTAAGAGAGGAATAGCCCTGCAGTATTTGTTTAAAAGTTTAGGAGAATGCCGAAAACTGTCTATTTTTCACTTTTTATGTACATCAACCATTTTCATATTACTATTCTCGCTTTGAATAATACTTTCAATAAAATTAATTTTTGTCAGGCGCAATTAGGGGTTTAAAAGTTATTTCAATTCAAGTACTGTATCGTTTCGTTGGCGGATACATATTTTGGTCAAAGCTTTGCTATCGTCAGTTATTCAGAAAATCATCATTATTATAATGCGATTCAAATAAGAATAGGATTGAAACTGGCGCCATCTTGGACCAACTTCATACTGACAACGGCGTAAAAGTAGCGTTAGCACAAACACCGAACCCTAAAAGTTACGTTAAAATAATAAAATAAAACTTAATTATTTTAACATAAGTTAAATATAAGTACTTATTGATTGATTGATAAATATGAGCAAATAATCATAAAGTGTCGACCTAAGATGGCTGCCTCGCTCCTATCGACAAACAATAAAAAAAATAAAACCTAAAGATTACATGGTGGACAATTTATTTAGAAGCTACGGACATGAGACGGTGCTTATCTTATAGAAATTATTTGGTACCTCATCGAAACGAGAGTGGCAGATAAGAATGTAAGCCAGCTAGAAAGTGAAATTGAAAAATCAATATTAGAAGCAGTTAAAAGCATTACTGCTGACGATTAACGGCGAGAAGTCAATCATGTAAAAAGAACAGAGCAAGCGTACTGGAGTCGAAAGATGTTAGAGAATGACGACAATGGCTCTTTTTGCTTCATAATAAATGTTGCTTTTCGTATTTTTTTTTCGTTCATCTACAATACGTAATTGTGTGAGTACAAGTTAAATACTTCTATTAGAAACTCCTTTTTTTTAAAGAAAGTGATATTTTATTTCAGTAAAATCTTCTTTACAGATACTCGTACTTATTTACATAATATTTAGTTCTCTCTGTTAGTGATTACTCAAACTCACAAGAGAATAAAGATGAGAATTTATAAAAAAAAAAGACGTGTGGCACTCGGAGACTGCCGCGGTAAAGCTATTACATAGCATTTGACATCATCGGGACCGTGGTCTAGCGGCAAGGCGCTCTAAGTGCCCGGATCGCCAGAGAGACGCGGGATCGAATCCCGTCGGTTCCGCAATCGATAAGGGATTAATCGATAGATGGAAAAACTAAACGGTGATACTTTTTAGTTTTTCCATGTAACGATAAATACCAAAACTTTTAATGACTTTTTGCAATATCACGTTTGTTTTAAAAATATGACATTTTGAAATATCACGCTTGAAAAAAAAAATTGCGGAACTGATGGGATTCGAACCTGCGTCTCTCTGGCAATCCGGGCACTTTGAGCACCTTACCGCTAGACCACGTTCTCGATGACGTCGGTGCCGAAATTATGCTATTGATATTATGTTTTTGATATACAGGGGGTGTTAGGTTTTTTCGTTACGGAATTTCTGGATTCGGTCTCCACGCTCAAGGCCCCCGATAAAAGCTATGTAATAGCTTAATAAATTTATTATTGTTAGTATTGCATTATTTTTTTGCACATCATACTACAAAGTCTGAAGTCGTCGACCAATGCGGTCCAAGATGACGCTAGCTGTTTTCGAATTGTTATTTGAATCGCATTGTATTAGGAAAAATGACGTGGCTTAGAATTTTAAGCACACGTAGACGATTTTTTTAAAAATGCTTAGTGGTTTTCAATAGATTACGTCAAAAATATATCGAAAATTAAAAGTCAGAAACTCTCACTCCCGTTCCATTGTATTTGGTCAATCTGTCAGGGCATCAACGGCGTGATATGCCTAGTCTTGAGCAATTTTCAATCTACGGACGTGCGTTTAGTTGATTTTCAATAGGTTAGGTGAACTTTTATAGAAAAATCGGCATTCTACTTCCAAGGGTGAGTAAACCCTCAAAAGTAAGAGTACTTGTCTAAAATGACCAAAAATAAACTAAATCGCTTGGCATTACATCTTTTTAAATTATCATTAAATAATTAGAAAGTAACTAGCGAAAACCTCAACTTTAAAAAAAATATAATATTATAATAGAACTTAACACACATTTGAAGCGGAACATAAAGCTATCATAAGCCGTTGAATGATAAATAGCGACTCAATCTAAAGTTTGAGAGTTACCGATTGCGTCATTTATACTCCGACAACTTGCTAACAATGGCAATGTCTTTGATAGCCTCCTATATAAATTGATCTCCATTTCTCGCTGGTAATGAGATAACTATGCGCTGCAGACACTAGAATAGCATTGTATGGAGTATAACTTTGTTTCTATTATTCGATTCTGATATTGTATCTATTCTATGGTATATCTTTGGTTCTATAATTAATTTGTGATTGATTGACTGAACGGTATTTTATTAATGATGCACTGCGCATGTTCCGGTACGCATGTGCATTGCATTGCACATGCGTACCGGAACGCTAAATCACTTGGCCGTACGTCTTTGTCGGTAGGGTTGTAAATAGCCACGGCGAAAGCCTCCCACCAGCCAGACCAAGACAAATTAAGAAAAATCTCAATCTGCCCCGCCGGGAATCGAACCCAGGACCTCCGTCTTATAAATCCACAGCGCATACCACTGCGCCACGAAGGTCGTCAAATTTTATGGAAAATCTCATTTTTCTGAATATTTATATTATTTATACATTGTTTTATTCACTTTATATTTCAATATTGAATAACTATTAAATTGTGTTCAAAGTTTTAAATATTAAATGTAAGCTGGCGTTACCTTGTGTTTAACCCTAAAGAATTAATTAACAACAAAACTGAATGAAAACCAGATAAAACTGTGTACTAGTGGTTTACGCAGATTACAGCAAATCCAAAGTTAATTGTAATTGCATTTTAATCGTATTAATAATTGTTTTTTTTTTCCTCTGATCACACCTGATGTTAAGTGATGATGCATTCTAAGATGGAAGCGGGCTAACTTGTTAGAAGTGGGACGAAAATCCACACCCCTTTCGGTTTCTACACAACATCGTACCGGAACGCTAAATCGCTTGGCGATGCGTCTTTGTCGGTAGGGTGGTAACTAGCCACGGCGGAAGCCTCCCACCAGCCAGACCAAGACAAATTAAGAAAAATCTCAACCTGCCCTGCCGGGAATCGAACCCAGAACCTCTGTATTATAAATCCACGGCGCATACCACTGCGCCAAGGAAGTCGTCAAACATTGCATTAGTGAAATCCATTTTAATTAGCTATCCAACATCGAAATAGTTTGGCAATTCGAGCCACAAATCCAAAGTCATAGCGCGTTCCACCTAAAGAAATCAACTTTATTTATTATATTAGAGAGACGAATATCTTAGCATTCCATGGATTCACCGTGCGGGTGAATCCATGGAATGCAAGCAAATCCAAAGTTAATTGTAATTGCATTTTAATCGTATTAATAATTGTTTTTTTTTCCTCTGATCACACCTGATGTTAAGTGCTGATGCATTCTAAGATGGAAGCGGGCTAACTTGTTAGAAGTGGGACGAAAATCCACACACCTTTCGATTTCTACACAACATCGTACCGGAACGCTAAATCGCTTGGCGATGCGTCTTTGTCGGTAGGGTGGTAACTAGCCACGGCGGAAGCCTCCCACCAGCCAGACCAAGACAAATTAAGAAAAATCTCAACCTGCCCTGCCGGGAATCGAACCCAGAACCTCTGTATTATAAATCCACGGCGCATACCACTGCGCCAAGGAAGTCGTCAAACATTGCATTAGTGAAATCCATTTTAATTAGCTATCCAACATCAAATTGTTTGGCAATTCGAGCCACAAATCCAAAGTCATAGCGCGTTCCACCTAAAGAAATCAACTTTATTTATTATATTAGAGAGACGAATATCTTAGCATTCCATGGATTCACCGTGCGGGTGCCGGGTCCATCGCGTGGCTGAGAGAAAAACTCCGAACAGAGCCCGAGACCTGTGACACGGGTGTAGGTTTAAAAGAGTACCCTTAGTGACGCGCGTCAACACTCACCTCCGCTGTTCAAGTTATTCTCCCTGCCCAGCCAAATTCGGAAAGACCCTACTAGAGCAGCTTTGGACACTCATTTCAATATGGAGCTTACTGCACTTCTAGTAAGGCCAAGGTCTTCTAGCAGGTTATAGAAAGACTTCACTGGTATACCTCTCGCACCCACTTCTACCGTGTATAAACTAACCACATAGCCATTTTTAGTTAGTTCATTAGTAAGGTCATAATATTTATTCACTTTGAATACATCTACTGATTTATAAATGATGTCATATTTTATAGTTTACCTTTGTAAATTTGTTAAACCTGAGCATGCTTGAAATAAACGAATGAGATTCAATTTAATTTCCAAGGTGTAATAGGTATACCTAAATCGTATTATATTAAGGAAAAGCAATTGCCGTCAGTCGAATTGTTAGCAACTTGTTAGAGGATAAATGATCCAATCCACAAGTTGCAAAGTTTGGATTGAGTTGTCATTTATCATTGCATTGCCAGTGTGGAAAGCGAAGAACTCAACTTCGGATTTATATAGTGCAAAGTTGAACTTGCAAAGCTTGTAAATAAAGTAAGTATAACGTTCAGGTTGAATGAAAACCGGCCAAGTGTGAGTCGGACTCGCGCACCGAGGGTGACGTACATTTCCGATATAAGTAAAAATTCTTCACCCACCTCTCAAGATTGTAGGTCGAATGAAAATACCCTTTAGGATTTAATTCTTCTACGGAAAGGTGCAAGTTTGAAAATATGCTGCTTAAATAGCTGCAATTTTCAACCGACGAAAAAAAACGGAGGAAGTTCTCAATTCAACACGTATATATTTTTTATTTTTTATATATGACCACGCATAGCTTTTTACAGAGTAGTCCGATTTTGATAACTCTTTTTATATTAGAAAGCGCACACTTTCAAGATGGTCTCATTGTCATCATGTTAGGATCTGATGATGATATGCTGGGAAAATTTAAGGAACTCTTCAAATTTTATAGGCACACTTGCAGCGATTTCGGTTTTAGTGTAAGTATCGGTAGCTTTTTGGCTACAAGTGACGTATAATATACCATGACAGTATAGTACGAGTATGTTACATGGCGATAAATCATTAAAAAGTAAGAAATAAAATTTTTTAACAAAAAATAGAACCGACTCAAAACGCACTAAAAAGTAAAAAATAGCTGTGTCATTTAGTTGCTTTCATTTACTTAAGCATATCTAGGAGTTTGTGCCAGCCAAGGTTTCAACTTTAAGGACGTTACCTACAACCCACAAGCTGCTTCAGTACGTTTATTAAGTGTTCCTTAAACTTGCTGACACCGACTTCATAGATACGCTTAAGTAAATTAAAGCAACTAAACGACACAGTTATTTTTTACTTTTTAGTGCGTTTTGAGTCAGTTCTATTTTTTGTTAAAAATTTTTATTGCAGTTTTTTTTTATTGAGTTTGATTTTCTTATAGCTTGAAGGTTATAGACCTAATTAGTATTTGATATGAATTAGGTCAATCTTAAACCTCTACGCGTTTATGAGGAAAGGGGTAATAAGTTAAATTTTTTTAACTATAAATGTAGGGTAAAGGCCTCCGTGAACACTTACTATTAGATGTGAATGCATGAATGCAATAAACTAATACTACAAAAAATATTTGAACAAAAATGCCAGGATATGAAATCACATTAATAGCGAAGAAAACAAATCGAATAAGAGAATAATATCAGCCATAATGTTATGGTGAAATTGAGTTTTTTCAACGAAATGAACAGGCAATACGCAGCACATGGAGGGTACCCGATATTCCGAGTAAGATAATGTCGATTTACGATGTTTTCCTGAAAACAGGAAATTAAAGAACGCCAATATCAAAAATTCGCATGCACATTAATTTTGTACCCTTCCTGAATGTGGTGAACCATTGAGATGTTACAAGTCCAGAGATACCTACAAACCATTTTGGGAAATCCTTGGTAATGATAATAAATATAAATTTAATAATTTAGTACAGTAGTACGATTATATAATAAACTGTCATTAATAAAATTACAATTGTACATGAAATAAAAAAATCAAAATTATCACAAAACAAAACAAAAAATAATATTGTTGATGCGGGGTTTTGAAATAATATTCCGCTGTCTTCAAAATTATTTTATTCTTTCGTTAATCTTTTATCAACCGCCGTATCGGAAAAAGCAGTCCGTGCTGAGAAAAGACGCGACCAGAAAAACTCGACACATGCCCTTTTCTCACTTACGAGTACATTTATTACATATAATTTATTTTACAATAATCATTACACTAAAAACATGCATACTTTGTAACAATAAAAAGAACAGTAAGTTACACTACTCGCGACTATTCTGAAATGTCAATTCTTATAATTAATTTTAGGCCTGGGATCAAGTCCTTTCAGTTATTACATCATCTGACTGTCGACAGACATTATCTTACGTTACCATAGACAATATCGTGTAGTATTGTCTATGGTAACAATTCTAATATTTTAAAATGCTAACAATATAGTATCAAAATTGATGCAATTTACAAAAATTTTGCTTCGATTCGTATAATCAAAGGAACCGATTCAAATCACAGCTTAAATAAATTTAGAAAATTATATTTTCTAAATTATTTTAGAACACGTGTGGTGACTCTAAGGATTGATATTTCTTCTCTCTCTCTCTCTCATTTCCCACCCTCCAAGCATAGACTGCATATATATTACATATCGTACAAAATTTGAGTCAAGTAAGTAAAGATTGAGAGATGAGAGACTGCCTCGTTGGTCTAGTGGTTAGCCTATGTGGCTTCGATCACGAGGTCCTGGGTTCGATTCCTGGAACCTGGCATTAAATAATTCTGAACTTTTTTATTGTTCAATACATTCCAAGCCCGGAGTTGGTGATGTTACACCCCATGTGCATCGGAGAGCACGTTAAGCCGTCGGTCCCAGTCACTATCATCAACATCTGATAGTAATCGTTAATAAATGAAACATTATCACCCTAAGCCCGCCAACCCGCATTGGAGTAGCGTGGTGAGTGTACGCTCCATATCCCCTCTCCTGTAAGGAGGGAGGCCTGGTCCTGTTGTGGGCCGTTAATTGGCTGATAATGATGATGATGAAGTAAAGATTCCCTTTCAAACTGCAGCACCATCTCAAACTGCATAATTATATTACGATTTTATACGAAAAGTACTTAATCTAACGGAAAAAAATAAATTGATACTTATAAAATAAAAGTTCTGGTCTATCTTAAAGTGCTATAAAACTACTAAAAATGTATATACCGATACTAAAGTATATTCTGCGTATTCTAGAGGTAATAACATCTCATAGACAAGATCCTTGAAAAATGAAAGGAAGTAACGAGATAATATAATATGCATGAACATTTAATTTAGTAAAAAGGTTTTGTGCACGCAAAATGTTACGCTTCCGCTTCAAAGGCAAGAATATTTTTTTGTTCGTCAATCTATCTATATTGTAATAAAACCGAAATAGGGGTGCCTCTGTCTTTTTAAAAGATATTAGTATAATTAAATAATTTTATATCATTTATTTTAGATATTTTTTGAATCTTGTACTATGCGCTAAGTCACTTGGCGGTACATGTTTGCCGGTAAGGGTAACTAGCAGTCGCTAAAGATTCGCGTAAGCCAATGATGGTTCTTTTTTATTGACTACAAGTTTGCAATTGACTGCTATCACACCTGATGTTAAGCGATGATGCAATCGAAGATGGAAGCGGGCTAATTTGTTAGGAGTAGGATAAAATCCACATCCGATACCGGAACGCTCAATCGCTTGCCGTTATTTCTTTAGGATGGTATTTAGCCACGGCATAAAAACCTTCTACCAGCCAGACCAAGACAAATCAAGAAAAATCTTAATCTACCCCGCCGGGAATCAAACCCAGGACTTCCGTCTTATAAATCCAATGCGCATACCACTGCGCCACGGAGGCCGTCATTTGGTCCTACACCAGAAGCCACTATGACTAAACTATATTTTGGCGCTAGGAATTTGAGCATTTGCCTCCACCCTAAAAAATAAGGTGCCTCTTATTCAGATGGGTCATAAGGAAAACTGGTTGATAGACAGCCGGAAATACCACCAGCTTTTCTACGAGTCGCCTTATGGCTAAGTTGGGGGAAAAAATTAAAACACTATCCTAAGTTTTCTTTTACTGAAAAAGGCAAGTCTAGAGGTGGCCATTATACCGTGATCAACGCTTTTATATTTATTCTTATGACACCGAGAAGCTGCCTAAGGACTATTCCGAGACCCTTTTTATTTGGAATTCGGCATAATGTTTCATAAAGGGGGATTTTATCGGCGGCCTTCGTGGAGTGTTAGAGGAATTCATAAAACAACATGCTTACTTTACTGTACTTTATATTAGTACTGGGGAAAACATTATTCTGTATTAAAAAAGTATTTAAATGAGTGTTACATCTTAATCTACACAAACATAGGCGAAATCAACAGAATCTAATGAGAGCTTTCGGTACGATGTCGTGTGAATGTGAAGGGTAGTGGATTTCATCCTATGCGTAACAAATTAGCTTTCTGTTATCTCTAGATTGTGTCATCACTTACTATCAGGTGAGATTGCAGACAAGAGCTAACTTGAAATGAATTAAAAAAAAAATTAACAAACAATAGAACCGACTCAAAACGCACTAAAAAGTAAAAAACAACTGCGTCATTTAGTTGCTTTAATTGACCCAAGCATATCTATGAAGTCGGTGCCAGTCAAGTTTAAGGAACATTTATTTAACGTAGTAAAGCAGTTTGAGGGTTCTAGGTAATGTCCTTAAAGTAAAAACCTTGGCTGGCATCGATTCATAGATATGCTTAAGTAAATTAAAGCAACTAAATGATGAAATTATTTCTTATTTTTTTTTTAAATATACGTGTCGAATTGAGAACCTCCTCCGATTTATTCGTTGGTTAAAAAGTTCATAAGCTCCATTCCTCCATAGCAGATCGGAGCAGGAATTAGAGGTTAGGCACTGTTTCGCCGTCGCATCTTTGAAATCTACTATAAAAACACTATAGGTTGTCTAGGATTTTCTTTATTAGCCCCCAACCTCCTCCTATATAGAATCCAGGGTACGCCCTTGGCCATTACTATAAAATATTTGAATTTTTCACAATCTTGTATAGCCAATAAATAAAATTATTCCTCCATTCTTAGTTCGCAGCAATTCAGCAAACAAAAGCACTGTAAAATTAATTATGGCTCCGATTTTCCAATACATAATTCAGAGGACCACACCTCTCTTGGGGTATTTTTTCTCCACAAATATTGAACTTTGGGGGCAATTATTTAATTTGTTTTCTTTTGGTCGTTCCAATTACGATAAGTAAGGGAGGAGCGATAAAATAAAATTAAAGTAAAACACTTATTATGCCTCACTGCGGATGTAAAGAAATGATTTCTGTTTATTTTCGCTTAATACAGTTTATTTTGTTGTACATTTTAAAGGAGATGGTCCATTTCAGCTTCACTCTTGTACCACATACCATTACAATGGAAAAAATACAAGGATTTTATCAAAAATAAAATAAGTGAACGAAACGAACTAAATAAAACGTTGGTTAAAAATGAAATTCCTAGTTTTGAGTTATTAAAAGATGGCGTCTTTCTAATATTAGTCTGTGGGTAATAAAGATGCGGTGACATTGATTTGTCAAACTCAAAATATGTCATCAAGTCTTTTCTTCTGTGTTCCGGGCTTTGCTTTTAGCTATAATACATTTTAGAAATAGACATCTTAGCTATAATAAGAACAAAATTCAATATTTTAATCTGATTATTCAGTAATCCGTTAGGTACCTATACCTAACCAGTAACCATCAAATCAAATGGACCATACGTCAATAAACACTGACAGCAAAAGGCAAAACAACATCAATCCGCCACCAGGAGAATGTCTACCATAGATAATATAGCTTATATAAGATCTGCCATGATTATACGTAAAGTGTTGCATTGTTTTGGAGAGAATAAATAATATTTCGCCTAAATAAAAGTGAATTCAGAGATTTGGCTAATCAAAACTAGATTATTAATACATATAGTTTTTTTCAACCTATGTAGAGAAAGCGAGTCTGTACTCCATACAATTTTGGACCATCTCATTTCTTTGCTGTATTGACGCAGGACCTGGGTTCGAGTACTGACTGTATATACTAGTATTAACATTTACTAAATTGGTGATGAGTAGGTGCTACATATCTTATTTACTTCAAGGGGTGGGATCTAGTTTTGAATAGGCCGTTAAAATGATGATGATGTCTTTTTTAACCGACAAAAGTTTCTCAATTTGACACGAATATATTTTTTTTTGTATGACCACGCATAACTTTTTCAGAGTCGTCCGATTTTGATAATTCTTTTTTTATTAGAAAGGGCACACTTCCAAAATGGCCCCATTGTCATCACGTTAGGATCTGATAATCATATCCTGGGAAAATCGAAGTAACTTTTTAAATTTTATAGGCACACTTGCAGAATTTTCGGTTTTTGTGTAAGTGTCGGTAGCTTTTTCGCTACAAGTGCAATATAATGGACTGTAATAGTCGAATAGGTTACGTGTCAATAAATCACTAAAAAGAAAGAAATAAAAATTTTTAATAAAAAATTGACTCAAAACGCACTAAAAAGTAAAAAATAATTGTGCCATTTAGTTGCTTTATTTATTTAAGCATATCGCATATATATCTATGAAGTCGGTGCCAGCCAAGGTTTCTACTTTAAAGACGTTAGCTAGAACCCACAATGGGTGGAATGGTTCTAATGAAGACTGACCACCCGTCTGGCCTTGACAGACGTCCCCTCTAGAAATAATAGAACCCACAAATTGCTTTAAATAAACGTTTCTTAAACTTGGTCCAAACCAAACCGTTTGTGTATTCAGCAACCTTCAGAACAACTAAAGGTGCAGGCGTGACTGAAATGTACGTGAAAGCGGCATCGGGCTGCCGCTTCACGCCTTGACGAGTAAATATTATGAAGATAAGTGTAAGTAACAATGCTTTCCAGAGAAATGTATTAAAGTTTTGTTAATACATTTTTAATCCATAATTAGACGAAAATAAACTCCATAAATATAATATTATTGTTGTTTCTTTCTCTCAGTTACCTTCGCATAAATACATTTTGTTTAGACAGTTGGAAATTTCTAAACGTACAGATCTTGTTTTAATGTGTGAACTTGTCCTAATATGTCTCTTTAAGGGCCAACGTACACCAGTGGACTAATGTACGAGAATTTAAACGTTTAATAAATACGTTCAGGACTACTTCCGCGTTATCAATCCCTGACGTAATTTTTATTTCAATAATATAAGGGGGCCATCCATGAATCACTTGGTGTTTTTTTTTGTATTTTTAAACCCTCCTTTCTCCTTGGTGGTACATAAAGAGTTTTAAGACCGACCTTGGACTCCTCCTCCTCTTTGACGGTCGCAGTAATCGGTGCCAACCAAGGTTTCTACTTTAAGGACGTTACCTAGAACCCAAAAACTACTTTACTACGTAAAATAAATGTTCCTTAAACTTGGCTGGCACCGACTCCTAGATATGCTTAAGTAAATTAAAGCAACTAAAGGACACTTTAGTTGCTTTAATTTATAGTTATTTTTTACTTTTTAGTGCGTTTTGAGTCGTTTCTATTTTTTGTTAAAAATTTTTTATTTATTACTACTTAGCCCTAAACTGTAATCACAACTAATGGGAAGAGATGATGCAATCTGAAATGAAGGATGGCTAACTAGTTAGGAGTAAGATGAAATTTACACCCATTTTATCGTAACAGAACGCACAATCCTCGGTGGTAGGTCTTTTTCGGCATAATGAAAGCAAAATAAATATAAGTAGTTTTTGACACATCGCACGCCGCAGAAACGATAACAATAAAAAAAATTATTATCTTAAATATAGGTATATAATATTTTAATACGACTGTCTGCCGGTATGCGCTGACCTTAATCTGTGCCCGTTGTGAATTACAGTGAATTGCGAGGCAACTTTTTGACCCAACTCCGCCCTACTTTATAGTCGAATTAAGAGCTTTTACCAACTTTACACTCAGACTCGACAAAGTTACACTAATGGCCCCTAAATATGCGTAACATCTTTACGTTATAATGGAACATACGGACGGATTTGTTTCCGATTTGTTAACAATTATAATGTGTCTATATGCTTAAGGATGGTGGTGTTATACTCCCGTGCCTCGGAGAGCACGCTAAGCCGTCTGTACCGGTCACTATCATCAACATCTGATATTGATCGTTACTGTATAAAACATTAATACCCTAAGCCCGCCATTGGAGCAGCATGGTGGGTTACATGATGGGAGGCCTAGCCCTCTAGTGGGTCGTTAATATGCTATTGTTGATAGATGTAAAAGGTGAAATAGAAAAGTTTATCGGAGGGCAGCGAAATTTTATTTAGCAGTTATATTTTTAAAAAACTATTATCATCATTAAAGGCCCACAATGCCAGGCTTCTCTCCTTGTAGAAGAGTGGAAATGGTGCGTTTGTCAGAATTAATCCACAACGCGACCCAAAATTCGAACCTAGGGACCTCGTGATCGAAACCACATAGACTAACCGATAGATAAGGCAGTTAGTTTTTTAACAACATTTGCCCTTTAAATACAGCCATCGAATTAATACTGTATTAATTATTAGTCGGGATCGAACCCATGACCTCTCAGATTTGAGTATGACCCGTGTTTAATCTTAGAGCTATTGAGGCTTAAATAATTTTAATATATTATATGATCATCGATAAGCACGACAGGTAAAAAAATTAATAACTTCTCGTAGAAAAAAAAATAACTTGATTCGTTCGAACGCAATCGCAACGCCACATTATGTAGAAACTCCACACATTACTGTAACCAAAATTCTCAGACATAAAATCATAAATTGGAAGCAGATATGTGCGCGAGAACCTCTAGCTTAGAATGTGTGTATGGAAATAACCAAAATCTGAAGTAAAAAGGGTCCCAGAAGAGCCCTTCAGAAGCTTCTTGGTTTTATAAGGGTCCAATAAACATAATGGATGGCTACGTATAAGTAACTTCTATTTATATTTTACTCATATTTTTATAATATTATGCCAAAATCTAATATTAAACGTTATAACGTTTAATATTAGATTTTCAGTTTTGTATGCAGACAGCTTAGTAAGTATATTATAATAGTTTATATATATATATTATAATAATAGTTTTTTCGTGTTAAGAAAGCAGTGAGTCCTCATTGTTCCCCGCCCTAACCCCGTCCCCTAACCAATCGAATCGCGTGTCGCGTTCGAAGCTATGCCTTCAACTGGTCACTGAATCACGTGTCGCGTTCGAAGCTATGCCTTCAACTGGTCACTGAATCGCGTTTTAAATTTGTATAATCGGGTTCGAAGCTATTTTTTCAACTGGTCAGTGAATCGCGTGTCGCGTTCGAAGCTATGCCTTCAACTGGTCACTGAATCGCGTGTCGCGTTCGAAGCTATGCCTTCAACTGGTCAGTGAATCGCGTGTCGCGTTCGAAGCTATGCCTTCAACTGGTCACTGAATCGGTGTCGCGTTCGAAGCTATGCCTTCAACTGGTCAGTGAATCGCGTGTCGCGTTCGAAGCTATGCCTTCAACTGGTCACTGAATCGCGTGTCGCGTTCGAAGCTATGCCTTCAACTGGTCACTGTATCGCGTGTCGCGTTCGAAGCTATGCCTTCAACTGGTCACTGAATCGCGTGTCGCGTTCGAAGCTATGCCTTTAACTGGTCACTGAACTTGTTAACATAACTTTGTAATTTGATAAGATTTGATTGGTTAGGGGGCAGGGTTAGGGCCGGCGCTCACTGCATTCTTAACACGAACGAACTATAGTACAAAACTCGTCTTTGTGGCAAAGCACGTCTACTAGTAAAAAGTACTATGTCAATGTTTATTTATCATCATCATTATCATCATCGACATCATCATCATCATCATTATCATTGCCTATTTTAACGGTCATGTACAGAGTTAGGCATCGATTATTATCGGCGCACCCACTCTGCAGAAGAAGAACGGGTGATAGGAGACGCTGATATGGGCACCTCCTGCCACCCCTGTAGTCACTTAGTGCACCGACGAGCACTGGTGATGAGGTTTTGGCTATGGCTAGTTTCCACCCTACCAACAAAGACGTACCGCCAAGCGATTTAGCGTTCCGGTGTGATGTCGTGTAGAAACCGAAAGGTATGTGGAGTTCATTCTACCCTCCCTATCATCCTACATTCAAGGGGTAACTTGAAAATAATTAAAAACAGGACCCGGGGATCCGAAGCCTCCCAAGTTTACCACTAAATCAAATGTGGCAGTTACTACTGTACTTTATGCATGTTACTACATAGTACTATATAGTTGTTTCAAAGCTTTTGTACGTTGCTAATCAAATTTGGGCAAAAAACTAATTTATTTAACTTTGCGCTGCCACATTAATAAACTCGAATGACTTTCACCTGTCATATTAATTTGACAAAAATGTAATGTTCGCCATTTTTAAAGTCGGCCACGAGGGCCGCCTGAATAATAAAAATACGGCCCCGTTTATCGTGATTATAATTTAAAAGCACGCTGTTTGTTTTCCCAAAGCTTTTCTTCTTGAATGTGTTATGTTATACATTTACTGTATAAACCTTGGTTGCTTATTTTTAAATAATACCTACTGACGATTAAAGACAAACTAAAATAAAATATTTTTATGACGGAAATGATGTTTTTATGATAATAGACACGAATATTTTCTGGATTATCGGTTCTTAATCTTGTTTAGCTAAATATCAATGTAAAAAAATAATAATTATCGTTTTAATTCGTGTCTATCATATAGATCAATCACTAATTTCGGATTATAACCTCGTGCATAGTATAATATTTTTACTTGGAGGATAAATGGAAATAATGTTAACGGCTGATCGATTCAGTAGGGAGTCATTAGCCTACTGTGTCTAAGGTCGTGAGTTTGATTCCCATAAAATATTTGTGTGATAAAAATGAATCCTCTACGACCTCAAGATTACTGCTCGACTGTCACCACGCCCTAGAAAACAACCCACAACCAATGGCGCCTATACCATTCAGCGAATACAAATCATGGCTACATAAACAAACTATAAATGCTCATGCCGAGCTATGGGCCAACACAACAGAGTGCAACCACACAAAGGAAGCACTACCAACTTAAATCCGGACAACTCTGTAAAAAGTTATGCGTGGGTAACAGGCTACTGCATGTTAAACAAACACCTTTCAATTTTAGGTATGACTGACAGTCCTCTATGCAGAGCCTGCATGGAGGAAACGAGACACCGATACATGGTATGCTTAGATGCAGCAGTGTGTCGGAGCATCGAGCTACCTACATTGGTTCCTCAGCGACACTCCATGAAGCGATCGGCGACCTGGGCGGCCTTCTTCTTCGGCTGGTTGGAATAAACCAGAAGGGACCTACACCGGAGGAATCACGCACAACGGCCAACATCGTGGCCAAGTGCGGAAAAAGCCCGGGTAGAAAGAAAAAGAAGAAGAAAAATGAATATTTTCAGTGTAAGTATTACAAGCATTCATAATGTATCTATACATATATCAGTTATTTTAGAACCCATAATTTAAGCTTACCTACTTACTGGATATCAATCTGTGTGAGACTAGAAAATTATATCTGTACATTATTGTATTCAATATAAATACTGGTCTTATTTCTGTTTAACAAAACTGTCATAGTTAAGGGCTTTTCACGCGGACAAATCGCAGGCGTCCAATAGTAAAATAAAGGTATAAATTGCGTCTATTGTACAACAGCAGGATGTCCGGCTCAACTTTCCTCGCGACCTGAATGGAAAACTGCTTTCGTTGAATTAGAGGCTTTCGCGAACTTTACACTCCGTTTCCGCAAATTCACTAAATGTTTGCGGTGAAATTTTGCACAAAACCATTGCGTTTAAGTTACTAACACTATTCATAAAATATTATTGTCATTCTAAACAATTTTCCGTAATAGCTCCTTGTTCTATTTAACTTGGTAGACCAAATATTAGGTATCTATTTTAACGGCTATTCAATAAAGAGAAGAGAATAGAATTGGAGGTTTAACTTAAGGGCATAGTAAAAAACTATGTTGTGAATGCAGGTAATAAAAATATATTGTCATTTGTTTAATTAAGCAATGTATGAAAAAGAAGGAACATTTATTTTGCAGTAAAGCAGTTTGTGGGGGATCTTATAGTAGATAGTAGTTGCATTTTTTCATTTTTTTCATTGCATTCCCTTCCTCCCTCTGTGAATTCTCAAGGTTGATTTTTGAAGGCAAGATAGCCGGAAGACGTGAAATTGAGAGACATTAGAGAAAATGGATTGACAATATAAAGGAGTGGACCAAGCCTAGGTTCACGATACTTAAAACTGTTTCACAAGACCGGAAGAGCTTTCTCCACCTACTACCTCCTACTTAGTAGACACCTGACGATGGTAGTAAAAAATAAGTTGTAATATAATTCATAAGCTTTAATTAGACTTTATAATTTGAATAAACGAAGAAAAAGAAAAATGTTTATTCAAGAGTATAAAAATATTGGATATCACTAATAAAAATATATTACAATAAAATAGCTCGCTATGCAGGATGTGAAAGTGATGGTTTTTTTTTATCGACTACAAGTTGGCCCTTGACTGCTATCACACCTGATGTTAAGTGATGATGCAGTCTAAGATGGAAGCGAGCTAATTTGTTAGGCGTGGGACAAAATCCACACCCCTTTCGGTTTCTACACGACATCGTATTGGAACGCTAAATCGCTTGGCGATACGTCTTTGTCGGTAGGGTGGTGACTAGCCACGGCGAAAGCCTCCCACCAGCCAGACCAAGACAAATTAAGAAAAATCTCAATCTACCCCGCCGGAAATCATCATCATTATCAGCCTATCTACGGCCCACTACAGGACCAGGCCTTTCTCCTTAGAGGAGAGGGGATATGGAGCGTACACCCACCACGCTGTTCCAATGCGGGTTGGCGGGGTTAGGGTGATAATGTTTCATTTATTAACGATCACTATCAGATGTTGATGATAGTGACCGGGACCGACGGCTTAACGTGCTCTCCGAGGCACAGGGGTGTAACACCATCAACTTCCAAACTCCGGGCTTGGAATGTATTGAGCATTTTATAGATGAATGAAAAAGCTCAGCAATTATTCCATGACCCGATCCAGGAATCGAACCCAGGACCTCGTGATCGAATCCACATGGGCTAACCACTAGACCAACGAGGCGGTCAGTAATAATATATACACACATCATAATTTATAAATGCGTTACTTTGTGTTATAACAATACTAGCTGACCCAGCAAACGTTGTTTTGCATTAAAAATTAAAAAAAATTACATGAAAATTAGATATTATAGAATACGCATATAAAATTTGGTAAAAATCGGTAAAGCCGATTCGGAGGAGTACGGTAACTAACATTGTGGCAGTGAAATTTGATATATTAGATTTATTCTGTATTGAATTCTTCTGCAATGGACATCCAATCCACACAAAGTTACAGTAGAACACTGAGCCATAGGTTCTCAAAGTGGTTTATGTACCAAAGTACACCTGGCCATATCTACAGAGCGTACCGAATACACTAAACACACCAAACAATACAGCCCGGCTTAGGAAACTAACCAAATTCTGCGAGTACACGTAATTTACGATCTCAACGTGAATAAATTCTCACGGAACACGGTGCATGAACACTATTATACACATAAACTAGTGAATGCCGGCGACTTTGTATGCATCTGATTTAATAGAATATAGAGAGAGACGAATATTTTTGCATTCCATGGATTCACCGTGCGGGTGCTGGGTCCAACGCGTGGCTGAGAGAACAACTCCGAACAGAGCCCGAGACTTGTGACACGGGTGTAGGCTTAAAAGAGTACTCTTAGTGACGCGCGTCAACACTCACCTCCTCTGTTCAAGTTATTCTCCCTGCCCAACCAAATTCGAAAGGACCCTACGAAAGCAGCTTTGGACACGCGTTCCAATATGGAGCTTACTGCACTTCTAGTAAGGCCAAGGTCTTTTAGCAGGGTATAGAGACTTCGCTGGTATACCCCTCGCACCCACTTCTACCGCGTATAAACTAACCACATAGCCATTTTTAGTTAGTTCATTAGTAAGGTCATAATATTTTAATACATTATTACAATTAACGTAAAAGTTATCGACGAAGGTCAACAAGTCGCAAAACTAAAATTTTTTGACGGCCTCCATGGTGCAGTGGTATGCGCGGTGGATTTATAAGACGGAGGTTCTGGATTCGATTCCCGATGGGGCAGGTTGAGATTTTTCTTAATTTGTCTTAGTTTGGATGGGAGGCTTTCGCCGTGGCTAGTTACCACCCTGCCGACAAAGACGTACCGCCAAGCGATTTAGCGTTCCGGTGTGATGACGTGTAGAAACCGACGAGGGTGGCGATATTATCCTACTCCTAACAATTTAGGATCTCCATCTAAGATAACATCATCACTTACCGTCAGGTGTGACTGCACTGTCAAGGTCTAACTTTTAATGAATAAAAACTTGTAATGAGTCAGTGCTAATTAATAAACTTAATTTTACTATTTTTTTATTATTTTTAGTATCATTCAAAATTGTTTAGTCTTTCTGCCTTTTTCTAATTTTTTTATTTTTTTTATCGACTACAAGTTGGCCCTTGGCTGCTATCACACCTGATGTTAAGTGGTGATGCAGTCTAAGATGAAAGCGGGCTAACTTGTTAGTGGGACGAAAATCCACACCCCTTTCGGTTTCTACACGACATCGTACCGGAACGCTAAATCGCTTGGCGATACATCTTTGTCCACATGGTGGTAACTAGCCACGGCGATAGCCTCCCATCAGCCAGACCAAGACAAATTTAAAAAAATCTCAACCTGCCCAACCGGGAATCGAACCTAGGACCTCCGTCATATAAATCCACCGCGCATACCACAGCGCCACGGAGGTCGTCAAGTATATAAACTATCATAATATAATAAGTATGTACAGACACCCTTGTTCTATAATCTCATTAGTATATATGGGTATAATATATTTGTTGATATAAGTTCGTTAATGGATTTTTAATGTACGTAATACCGACCTGCTGGTCAGTAGGTGTAATTAATGAGCGGAAAATGTTAGCAATACAGAGCTAAACGTTTCAAGACTTCAAATTAAAAGGTTCTAGGTTCAAGCCCCGTCCAAATTGTTGGGTGCATCCCAGTAGTACGCCATACCGTAGTTCTATAGAACTGTTGGGATACTTTCCGGGCTGTCAAATTATATCCCAATAGTTCTACATAGAACTGTAGTATAGTTTTTGCTCTTGACTTTAGGTACTTATAGCATATATTATTTTGATTGATATTTCATTTTGTTTTTAACAAAAAAATGTCCCTTGCGACAAAAGCTAAGTTATTAAAACCAAGTAGTAGTTGTGTTTAAAAAAATATTTTCTTATTTTAGAAGTTACAAGGGGAACACATTTTAGTGTCTCATTAGTTCTATATAGAACTAATGGGACACTAAGCACTAATATGGTGTATCAACAGTTCTATAGAACTAAAATTAGGGGGTACTACTGGGATGCACCCAAATTGTCTTATAACTACTAATTAAGCATTATATTTATGTAAATTATAAACAATGTTTACAAAATTAATTAAAAAAAAATTACTTATAGAACTATTTCAAAGCACAATTTTTTTCTTGCTTCGGCACCTGTACTTTTATTGACATCTGAGGTTCGAAGACCCGATGGGCTTTGGGGTCCGAAGGTCCTTGACCGGGGATCCCGCACCGGTAAAGGCAGTGTTTTTTGACCCCACATTAGACTGATGACATTAATGATGACACGGAGCCGCTGCCCGAAGGCGGCGCAAGATCGTTGTGTTTGGAAGGCCCCACAAAAGGCCTATGTCAGCAGTGGATGTCTGTCGGCTGACATGATGATAATAATGATCGATATGTTATTGCTCAATCAAACATTTTTTTATCGACTACAAGTTGGCCCTTGACTGCTATCACACCTGACGTTAAGTGATGATGCAGTCTAAGATGAAAGCGGACTAGCTTGTTACGAGTGGGACGAAAATCCAAACCCCGTTCAGTTTCTACACGACATCGTACCGGAACGCTAAATCGCTTGGCGATACATCTTTGTCGGTAGGGTGGTAACTAGCCACAGCGAAAGCCTCCCACCAGCCAGACCAAGACAAAGTAAGAAAAATCTTAATCTGCCCCGCTGGGAATCGAACCAAGGACCTCCGTCTTATAAATCCACCACCGCATACCACTGCGCCATGGAGGCCGTCAAATCAATTATCAAGATTAAGTCCGTCAAACTGCATTTTAGTAGCCAAATGGTAACCCAATCAAGGTTTGCCACAGTAGAAAGCCCGTAAAAACAGAAGAATGAGCCAATTAAAAAAGAAACCTATAGATGATATGATTTCATTTAATTTCACTCCTAATATACTTATTATACAAAACGAAACATTTTCCCTTCCGCCACGAAAGTCAGGGATAAAGTGGTTTTTATAAAACATTATCCGGGATACGGAATAAAAAGGGTCCCGGAATGGTCCTTGAGGAGAAGGTTTTTATAAGAATAAATACGAACCGTTAGTGGCCTAGCCGAGTAGTAAACAATGGATTTGAATGCATTTTAAATGGATTTCATTTTTTCTGCGCTACCTAGAGATTAAGAGGCCCCACAGACTTTTTTATCAGCCGGTTTGTTTCTTTTTTTTATTAATTACAAGTTAGACTTTAAGTGCAATTACCCCTGATGATAACGTGGTGATGCAATCTGAGATGCAAGCGGGTTATTTTTTTATCAAAATCAAAAATTAAAAAAAAAATAATCACCTCTATGAGTGTTTTGATATTTAATAAAATTAGATAAATCCCAATACATTTTCGTTCCGATTGGTCAAAATACCACAATGGTTTCTGATACTTTGAAAATAGTATCGCGGAACGCTTGGGTAACCCTTCATATATAATCACACCTGATGTTAAGTGATGGTGCAATCTAAGATGAAAGCGGGCTAACTTGTTAGGTGTAGGCTGAAATCCAAACCCCTACCGGTTTCTGCACGACATCGTACCGGAACGCTAAATCGCTTGGCGGTACGTCTTTGTGGGTAGGGTGGTAACTAGCCACGACGAAAGCCTCCCATCAGCCAAAGGTTATGTTATTAAGAGTACCTACGATGAAATCCCCTTTCAGTGAATACACAAAATCGTAGCGGAACGCTAAATCTCTTGGCGATACGTCTTTATCGGTGGAGAGGTAATTAGCTACCACCAACACCAACCAGACCTGAACAAATTTAGAAAATTTTAATCACCGGGCCGAAAATTGAAAACAGAACCTCTGTCTTATAATTACGCCACGGAGAGCGTAATAATTGTCACTATTCGATCTGCATATTGATTAGGCCAGATAACAAAGTTATTATGTTTAGACAGCTAAGCGTTAGATATTTTCACGCGAGTTCGATAGGTACGTTCCGATGGCGCAGTGGCTGGCGGGCTGAGTATATCTAACGATACCGAGATCGCATCCTAGTCCCGAAACACTTTTTCGTTTTTTGTATTGTTTCATAAATTGGTTAATCCTAACGAATTGCGGGGAGTGGGGCTGCGTGCGGGCAGGCAGCCATTAGCAATAGATTCGCCAATAAAACGGCAGTAAGGCCGTGCATGAGTTGACTCTTTTTAGAAATATTTTAGTGGAGTTATTTTGATTATGAATAACTAAGTAATACGAGTGAATAATAACTAATAACTCAGTGAATCCTTGACATTGTTCACCCTGGCCATATAATTCATGTTTACTGCGAGCATAGGGGTAAGTTGCACACATATTATGCTTTAATGTTATGGATATGTATCTACAAGCTGTGCAGTTCTAAGGTAGTCTTTTCCTTTGTTGTAGCTTACCGGAATGCCCTTTTAATATTACGCGATTAGTGCATCGCTCAAATAAAATATACTGTCTAACCCTGAGAGAACTAGCCGTGGTTGGTGTGGCAGAGAACCAAAGAAATCTCCCCTGGCGCCTAACATTAGAATTAATTAGTAAGTTAGTGTACCTTAGTCCTTAGATAATTTAAGTTAGTTTTCTTTTTTACCTTATTGTTAGGCTTAAGATGCTACTTGCGATAAAATAAACATTTACAGAAAAGTACCTACAAGACTTTAATCAACCCGTAACAAAGTATCGGCCAATAATCTGTAACCTGCGGGGCCTCTACGCAAGTAAATTCTTCCAAACTATAACGTTCGCTACCCCTTTAACGCCATATTACATAAACTTATGTTATGGCTAAAATTTCCGGGTTTGAAACTAGTCAGACACCCAATAACCAATGTCAATTTAAACATCCAATTTATATCTCAAAAACGATGTTTCTTAGATACATTTTTAAACGACTTCAAAAAAAAAAAGAGTTTCTCAATTCGACCGTATATGTTTTTTTGTGTGTTCGCGCATAACTTCGTCGTTTATGAACCGATTTTGATAATTCTTTTTTTGTTGAAAAGTAAATAGTCCTGTGTTAGTACCATGACAAGGAAACCAGGATTTGATGATGGGATCCTGGAGAAACAGAGGGGTCTGGAGAAACCGAGGAGTCGGTGCCACACGAGCTTTCTACTTTAAAGACTTTATCTAAACTTGGATGGCACCGACTTCATAGATGTGGTTAAGTAAGTTAAAGTAAGTAAATGGCGTAGTTATTTTTTACTTTTTAGTGCGTTTTGAAGGCGTTTTTATTTTTTGTTAAAATTTTTTTATATGATCTACAATTTTGTCCAACCCAATTTTATGATAATTTATTGACAAAATTATATTTAATACAGGTACTGGATCGAGAGGACTTTTCAGCATTTTTATAAAGGTATTCCAAACAATTACACTATATTTTACATACATACATACCATAACGTTTACTTCCCATAGGGGTAGGTAGGTCAATTTCATTAAACCTTCCATACAAGTGCGTCGGTTTAGGGTACTTTTATCCAGGTCTTTAATCAGAATGTCCTGGATTTAGTCTAGAAATATTCTCATTCTCTCTCGCCTTATAAATCTCTTTCGTAAGTCTCTTTAGATCTCTTTCGTAAGTCCTTGTAGGTGTAATAAGCTACTTTAGTAATCTACCACAAACTCTAACTGGTTTTGATTCTCTTTCTGAGACAAAACGAGCATTTTAAACTCTCAATTAAAAGACAAAAGACCCAAAACACTCCAGCCCATTGCATATGACATTATTTACTGAACCGTCGGGTCAGGCGTAATGCTGAACAAAAACCGATAAATCACTGCCCAATCGGCCCCTTTCAAAAATCGCTTTTATTGTCAGCTGAGCAAACAAAGGGTGTTTAAATTAATCGTCATGCCCAATTTTCCAATACATAACGCCACAATGGAAAACCTTTCATGAATTTTTCATGTTTATGTAAACTGTTGATACAGTGATGAAAGGATTTCTTTGAAGTACCCTCAAGTACTGACACTATTTCATAATTCTTTATTATCAACTCATTTTCATTGTCCACTACACGACCAGGCCCGTCTCCTTTTAGGGAATACGGAGTTTTAACTGCTCCAGTAAGGATTGGTAGATTACGATGACAATGTTTCTAATACGTAAGTAGTTCATACTACTCCTAAAATAAGTTTTCTAACTAGCATCATCATTATCAGCCTATTAACGGCCCACTACAGGTCCAGGCCTTCCTCCTTATAGGAGAGGGGATATGGAGCGTACACCCACCACGCTGCTCCAATGCGGGTTGGCGGGCTTAGGATAACTCGCATATATTTGTGTAATGTAAGAAGCTGAAATAAAAATTCTGTTACGTTTTTTATCCAAACGATCACCAGATGTTATTTAGGACATTGATTGACAAGATTGTTGTGGCTTAACGTGCTCTCCGAAGCACTTGGGAGTAACACCACCAACTGTAGAAACCGAAAGGAGTGTGAATTTAATCCTACTGCTAACAAGCTGGCCCGCTTCCATCTTAGATTGCATCATCACTTAACATAAGGTGTTATAGCAGTCTAGGGCCAACTTGTAGTCAATAAAAAAAAACTTCTAAACTTCGCGCTAAGTTACATAGTGTTCTGCTATTAGCGTATGTTATACTCCTAATAATAATTTCTACGTTTATAAGTATCAAAATAGTTGGACCTTGCTCACGAGATTACCGCCATGTGGAATGTTGAGTCAACTATTATTGTTCCGATAGTCATTTCAGTCAATGGTCTTTTTGCGAAAAGCTTCGACCAACACCTTAAGAAACTTTCGCTTAATTGTTGGATCAAGGCTCGGATGCAGAAGGCAGTAGTCCTTGAAACGGCGCGTATTGTGAGGAGGTTCCTCACTCTGGAGCCCTGACCACCGGTTGCTTGGGCCCGCAAAGGCCCGCAAATAGAGGAGATTTCTTTTATAAATTTTTAATAGTGTTTTTATACATATTTTTTATTATATACTTATACATAATTATGCCAATAAAGATAAATGAGAGAAAAATTTTTTACATTTACCTTCAAAATTTCCGTTTTATGTAATACATAAACAGATTTTCACCTTAGTTAGGTAAATTTTCATATAAAAACCCTGTATTCATGATTGTTTTAAGATAAGGGCCGCTAAAATGTTACTAAAGGAAAAATATAAAAATAAATGATTTTGAATTTTGAATTTCTTTTTTTGATAAAAATATTTTTTTTAGCAATATTTCACCTACCACTGGGTGAAACATTGCTTAAACACCAAACAGCATTTTTACACTCCAGATACTTATCATTACTAAGAATAATATTATATAACCATACATTTGTAAGAGTTGCGTCGCACCTATAGTCAATCAGGCAGCTCTGCTTAGTCCGTCAACTAGTTACAATTATGTTATAAAATTCTCAGCAATCTTTCACCCACCTCTGAGTGTAAAACAACTCAAAGCAACGTTTCACCCACCACAGGGTGAAACATTGCCAAAAACCAAGCAGCGTTTTTGCGCTGCCGCAACCTATCAGTACTAACAATAATGTATGCGCATACATTTGTAAGGGCCGCGTCGCTCCAACAGTCGACCAAATAACACGCCTACTTACATACCGAAAATATTTTTATAATGTCGTAAACAATTGATTTTATTAAACTCACATCAGAGACGCTTATCGGGGGTTTCGTACTCCCTTTTTTGCGTATTTTAGCTTTATTAATATTTATAACGACCTCCGTGGCACAGTGGTAGGCGCAGTGGATCTACGAGGCGAAGGTCCTGGTTCCGATTCACAACGAGACAGATTGAGAGTTTCTTGATTGGTCCTGGTACGACTGGAGGCTTTGGTCGTGGTTAGTTACCACCCTGTCGGCAAAGACGTACTGCCAAGTGAATTATCGTTTCGGTACAATGTCGTGCAGAAACTAAAAGGCTATGGATTTTCATTCTACTCCTAACAAGTTAGTCCGCTTTCGTCTTAGTAGCATCGACACTCACCATCAGGTGTAATTGTCAAGGGTTAACTCGTAATAAATAAAAAAAGATAAATATAACAATGATAGTAAGAAATTGTTACAGAGCGAATTATAACTTGGAGATGTTAAAAACAGGAATTTCATTTATATGACGGCCGAGTGGCGCAGTGGGTAGTGTCCCTGCTTCTGCATCCTAGGCTGTGGGTTCGGTTACCACATCTGGAAAATGTTTGTGTGATGAGCATGGATGTTTTCCAGTGTCTGGGTGTTTATCTTTATATTATAAGTATTTATGTATAATATAATATATAAAAATATTCACACAAGCTACTTACGAGTACGCTTACTTTGGTGCTATATAGCGGTGTGTGTTTGTCTGCTTATTCACGTCTAAACGGCTGGAGCAATTTCGATAAAATTTGCTATAAAATTGCGCAGACCAAACCGCGGGAGTCCCCTAATTTACTATAAATATTGTCGAATAATATTGCCAATATTGTTGCGTGTGTAGACACTGAATGTCTGGATGATGTATACAGAGTAACGTGTATCACAGACACGGCAACATTCCTCGTCGCACATCATATCTTGTAATCGGACAGACGAGGGGAGAGCAAACAAAGCCGTCCGGAAATGGAATTTTCAAGTGCTGTCTGTTCTCTTGCTACTCTATATTCCAGTGTTTGTTTACAAGGTGTTTGATAAAGGCTATGGTCATCCTTATCAGCCTATTTTAACGGTCAGGAATGCCTTTATATAGTGGGGGTATAGTTTAGACATACCGTTACTCCAATGCAGATAGGTGGGCTTTTGTTTGAGTGAATTGTTTAAAGGAGCCGGGTCTATTCGTTTTTAAATAATAATGTAAGATAATGATAATAAAAAAAATAATAACCTGGCTGAGTTTGTTGTGGGCTCTTCTCGACCAGGGCGCGTTTGGAACCCTCGTAGCTTTTATTAACCGACGAAAAAATTCGGAGGAGGTTCTCAATTCGACACGTATATATTTTTTTATATGTATGACCACGCATAACTTTTTACAGAGTTCTCTGATTTTGATAATTTTTTTTTTATTAGAAAGGGCATACTTCCAAGGTGGTCCCATTGTCATCATGTTAGGATCTGATGATGACATCCTGGGGAAATTGAAGGAACTCGTCAAATTTTGGGGGCACGCTTACAGCGATTTCGGTTTTTCTCTCGTAATCGATAATTTTTTGGCTAGTAGTGCCGTATAATATACTATGACAGTATAGTACGAGTACGTTACGTGGCGATAAATCACTAAAAAGTAAGAAATAAAAATTTATAACAAAAAATAGAACCGACTCAAAACGTACTAAAAAGTAAAAAATAACTGTGTCATTTAGTTGCTTTAATTTAGTTAAGCATATCTAGGGGCCGGTGCCAGCCAAGGTTTCTACTTTAAGTACGTTACCTAGAACCCACAAACTGCTTTACTAAGTAAAATAAATGTTCCTTAAACTTGGCTGGCACCGACTTCATAGATATGCTTAAGTAAATTAAAGCAACTAAATGACACAGTTATTCTTTACTTTTTAGTGCGTTTTGAGTCGGTTCTATTTTTTGTTAAAAATTTTTTTAGAAAGACAAAATCTCAATATTTTATAGCACAACTCAAGACTCAAACGTAAGACCTCATGATCCGAAACCACATTTGTACCAATGAGACAACTCGTATAAGCTTACAATACTGCAATAACAAGAACACGTGTCTCACTACAAAATAACATTTGCTAACAATTTTGACCTCATCTCTCAGTACATTGTATCTACAACTGTGATACAGTATACTTTTGTCTGAAGGTCAAAGGTCTTACTTTGTTGCAAAGTGAGTAATGTTTTTCTAGTAGTACATGATGACGGCCTTCATGGCGCAGATTTATTTGACGGAGGTCCCGGGTTCGATTCCTGACAGAGTCGATTAAGAGTTTCTTAATTGGTCCAGGTCTGGGAGGCTTCGGCCGTGACTCTACCAACAACAACGTACCGCCAAGCGATTTGGCGTTCCAGCACGATGTCGTGTACAAACCGGTGGGATGTGGATTTCACCTTACTCCTAACAAATGCGATAATTCATCTATCGATGAAGATTTTAAGCTATATAACATCACGCTGCAAGCAATAAGAGCGAAGAATCAGTAGAAAATGTGACAACAGGGAAAATTGTTCATCTTTGAGGGCTAATATAATCAGAGTGAAATAAGAGGAAGGTTTATGTGTATAATACATTCAAAATATAGTAGAGAAACACTGATAGTTTTAGAGGTTTCTGATATGATGTCGTAAATTAACGCATTTTTTTCGCTTACATTGCAAACGCTGGCTAAACCCTACAAGATATATCAAAATAATGTACTACAGTGTTGCACACCTTAAAAGGTCAAAAAATTGTTCTGCGGTGGTATATGTCTATCTCTTAGGGATAACCTACAATAACCATTTTTTATCTTTCAACCAAAAGTAATGGCTTATTTACGAAGTGTATGAATCCTTATCCAACTAAGTACCCTAAAAACTTTGTGCATTCAATATAAACCACTATTGCCCTTTACAGCACATAATTGAAGTAAATATTTACCAAGATATATATATTTAAAATGCAGGGACATGGGTAGCGAGCGCTTGGGGGTCGTACGGGGCGTATTACAAATCTTTAATTTTTCAATAGTTGTAAAAAATCATAATTAACAAATTAATAAACTTTTATGAAAATTTACCGCAGGATCTTATATCAAAAGGGCTCCACGAAATTTAAAATTTTTAGGCCAACTATTTATACCTTTCATTCCATTGTTTATGCCAATGGAGATTGGGAAAAAATTTGTTAGATAACAATTGAATAACTTTTTGAAAAAATATAATTAAACTTTTTTTTCTTCAGGGCTCGATGCTTTCGAGTGTTAAGAAGATACTAGAATTTTTTAAAATTACATTCTATGTTATAAAAAAATTATTTTAACAGCCGCGCGGAGCGCTATTTTCAATATCTAATTAAAATTATAAATAATGGAGATAGAGTTCCGGGAGTCAGGACTTTTTTATTGGAAATTTCTTCTTCTTTAACGAACTTTTTTCAAAATTGCTTACATATTAATATTTTTTAAGTTTTTTTTTTCTGTTTGAGTAAGTGCCGTAGGCTCCATACGGGACCACAGCGGCGTCACCGGGGGGGTTGGGCGAGCGCAGAAGCATCGCCGGAGAGTGCCCGAAGGCGAAGAAAAAGTAAGAGGGCGTAACGACTCTCTAAGGGCGTCTCCTGTGAGACTCGGGCCTCGGCTTAGAGGGACGTTTGGAATGGGCATGTGGTTTTGGCGTGACTGTTAAGTCAGGCCAAAGCGTCCCCTTAATGGACGTGGGTGAGTTCCACGTCCGGGTGACGTTAAGAAACGGGGACCTCGTCTTCGCCGGCGAAGACGCTGTGTTGGTGTGTAAGTGTATTGAGAGGCATTGTCCGTAGTCGTGTCGTCGTCTGGGTCGTAAAGGACGTTTTTGGGGCGTCTGCGTGTGCAGACGGCGTCTATTTCGGGCGTGTAAGAGCACGTTTGAACCACAAGTGGATTTGGGTGTGTGGTAGCTTTCGAAAAGTAATTTTTCGATAGCTGTTTCATGTGTTGTGTAATGGTTGGTAGATCCAGGTCTCGGTGGAGGTCGTTATTGCGAACGAACCACGGGGAGCCCGTGGCAAGGCGCATAAACTTATTTTGGACAGTTTGTAAGCGCTTTATTGCGCTCTTGGGACGGTGGGCGAACACTACGCTAGCGTAGGTCATAATGGGGCGGATGCACACCTTGTAAAGTGTGACTTTCAGTCTAAGTGACAGTTTGCTTGAAGAGCAAAGGAGTGGATAGAAACGACCTAACACCCATCTGGCTCTTTTTGAGACCTTCCGGATGTGTGACGAGAAGCTCATGCGGGAATCAAAGGTTACTCCGAGATATTTGGTCTCGGATTGCCAGGGAATGGGTTTTCCATAGAGGGAAACCTCTTGATAGATTCTGTTTCTGCGCTTAGGTTTACCCGTGAATAGTACGGCAGCACTTTTCTCGGGGTTCACCTCGATGCGCCAGAGACGGAACCATTGTCCTAGGAGCTTGACCGCTTTTTGAAGCCTCGGTATTACTACTCGATAGCTTCTATGTGTGGAGAACAGTGCGGTGTCATCCGCGAACTGTGCAACGTGGACGTCAGGGGGAATATCAACTGGAATGTCACTCGTGTAGAGTGCGTAGAGAAGCGGTGCTAGGACTGAGCCTTGGGGGACTCCCGCTCGGATAGGCCTGCGGGAGGAGAGAGTGCCATCTAGGCGGTACCTGAAGGTACGGCCTGTGAGATAGCTGTGTAGCAAACGGATCAGTTTGTTTGGCACGTCGAAGGTGTGGAGCTTGAATAGCAACCCTTCGTGCCAGACCCTGTCAAACGCTTTGGCTACGTCGAAGAAGAGGGCCCCAGTGGGAATTGGATTTCTAAATCTGGTGAAGCCAGCTAGAATGTGTTCCGTTAAGCGGTGAGCTTGTTGGACACAGGAGTGTTTGGCTCGGAAGCCGAATTGTGGGTCATTGAGAAGTTTCTTCTCGGAGACTACAGCCTTGAGTCTGTTTTGAATCAGAATCTCATACACCTTGGCGAGGGTGTTGAGAAGACTGATGGGGCGATAGCTAGTTGGGAGGTTGCGGGGCTTGCCCGGCTTTGGAATGCCTATAACGGTGGCTTCCTTCCACTCTGGAGGGAAGGAGCAGTGGGCTAAAAACATGTTGAAAATTATAACTAATAGATTTATTAGTTGAACAGGGAGAAGCTTTAGTGCTTTGTTGCTGATTTGGTCTGGGCCTGGGGCCTTCTTATTTTTTAACCCTTTGATAATCCTAGAGACTTCGTCGTAGGTCGTGGGGGGGATCTCGTCTCCGTCGGGAGGGAGCGAGAGGATGGAAGCAAGTTCAGAGTGAACTTGGTGTACGTGAGTTGGATCTACGGAAGTGGTGCTTGGAGAGCATTGTGCTTCCAGACTGTCTGCTAAGCACTCGGCCTTATCGATATCCTCGAACGCGGGCGGGAGGTCGGGGCGAATTAAGGGTGGAGTGGCCGAGACGGGGTCGGCTTTGAGAGAACGAGCCAATTCGAAATGCGCTAAGTGCGATGGCTCGATCTGTCTCAGCTTGTCGTCCCATTGTCCGTCACGGAGTTGTCTTAAGCGGCGCTTAAAACGTCTCTGGAGGGTCCAGAGTAGGCTCCGATTTTGTCTGGTCGGTACTGAGTCACGGAGTCTGTGTTGGGCGTCTCTTTGTGCTTTTAATGCACGCAACTCGGGAGGTAGAGTGTTCGTGCTGAGGGCAGGAACCTCTTTTGTGCATTCGGTGATTGCACCGCGTAAATGACTACTGAGACT
>CM067898.1:2871502-2901502 GCA_034621355.1 Mycalesis mineus | reverse complement strand
GAAATAAGGAGCTAGAATTTTATTTGAATTTGCGATGAAATGCTTATCTTTATTGAAAAGGAATTTAGGATTACGACAAAAAAAAATACTTACAACTTCGTCAAATTCGTCGTACATAGCTTTCTTTTCTAGCCAACTTTCTGTGGTTAAGACCTGGCCAATAACAAAAAGGAATAATAAAGTACAAAATTCCTCCGTGGCCCAGTGATACGCGCAGTATATTTATAAGAAGGAGGTCCTGGGTTCGATTCCTGGCGAAGCCAATTGAGATTTTAGTTACCACCCTGCTGCCAAAGACGTACCGCCTGGCGATTTAGCGTTCCGGTACAATGTCGTGCAGAAACCGAAAGGTATCTAGATTTTCACCCAACTCCTAACAAGTTAGCCCATTTACGAGTATATCTTAGATTGCATCATCACTTACTGTTAGGTGTGATTGCAGTCAAGGCTAACTTGTAATGATTAAAAAACATAAGAAAAACAAAATGTAAGACAAAAAATACAAAACAGTTTAATTGCTATTGGGTTACTCAAATGAATCTGGTACATTTTTGTGAAGTTCTGTTCTACATTCTATAGTGTTTTTCATGAGGAATTTAATTTGTTTAAATTTAGGGTATTTAAAAATTTTGTCTCAAATATGACGATAAAAGTGAGTATGGAACCTGCGCATGTGGAAGCTTTCATTCATAACGCTGCCTAAATCCTTTGAGATATAAAAAAGAAGGAGGCGGAACAATTTTTTAACCGACGAAAAAAAACGGAGGAGGTTCTCAATTCGACACGTACTCGTATATTTTTTTTATTTTTTTATGTATGACCACGCATAACTTTTTACAGAGTTGTTCGATTTTGATAATTCTTTTTTTATTAGTAAGAACCCGCTTCCAAGATGGTCCTATAGTCATCATGTTAGGATCTGATGATGATATCCTGGAAAAATTGAAGGAACTCTTCAAATTTTACTGGCACAGTTACAGCGATTTCGGTTTTTGTGTAAGCATCGGTAGCTTTTTGGCTACTAGTGCCGTATAATATACTATGAGAGTATAGTACGAGTACGTTACGTGGCGATAAATCACTAAAAAGTAACAAATATTAATTTTACTAATATTAAACAATATATTAACAAATATTAATTTTAAAACTCAAAACGCGCTAAAAAGTAAAAAATAACTGTGTCATTTAGTTGCTTTAATTTACTTAAGTATATCTAGGAGTCGGTGCCAGCCAAGTTTAAGGAAGATTTATTACATATAAATAATAATATTGCTACTTACTGAATGTGGTCTTTTAGTATGCGTTCTACCAGATGATTTCTGTAAAAACATATCTGTCAAATATCAGTCGGGGAGTTATTTAAAAAAAAAGCAAAGCCGCTGACCTTAATAAGGCCATCGGCTCTTATTCTAAAATAATTTATTATTTCATAGCGTAAAACACATTTATTTTCAATTTGGTCAGCTATTTAATGAATGACAGCAATTAACTTGAATTTGGTCAATAACTCAATGAAGGAACTCTAATTTGGTCAGCAATTCAATGAATAATCATAAAGCAAAGCAAAGGAATTAAATTTATTTAAAACAAGTAAAAAAACCGTAAAGCAGACAATATTTCTTTATTTAAACCAACAGAGGTTCTACTTACAATGTTATCTGAACGAGATCCAACAGCAGACTGAGCGCTCCGCACTCAAGTCACGCCTTTATATAAGGTTAACAATGATGGCGTCACAAACGAGTAGCAAAACATCTTTTAATAGAATATTTGATCAATGTCATAACGAAAATACGTTAATTATTGCTAGTAATAAAAACAATTAATTATTATTTAGTTCTGGGCTTATTTATCTTAATTAACAAAATTTAGTTTTTAAACATTCTAAAACAAAAGACAATAAATTTGCAAAATCCAAAATAATTACTCATCAACACTTTTGTTTTGATTAAACTTAGCTAGTTATGTTTATAACAATTATTTCATTGTAAATCAGTATGTAAAATAAACTTATTATTATTAATTATAATTGTCGCGGCGACACGGCCATACTGATGCACGACGCGTGCCCTGCGTCGTACCCCAATAGCTGTAACAAGGGAAATATAACATCGTGAGGCCATGTACTTCCACAGTACACATAGCTCTATTGATTAAGTATTCGGTTATTAGTAATTAATGTAGTTCTGCTCACTCCACGTGACGGCAGATCTTTAGAATAGCATTGCAGCGGCTTGTGACAACTACGTGCCACTAGCATTTTTTTTTTGTGTGCAAACGCATCTTTTCATGTGCAAAAGCATCTTTTCGTGTGCAAAGGCATCTTTTCGTGTGCAAAGGCATCTTTTCGTGTGCAAACGCATCTTACCATGTGCAAATGCTATTATTATTATTTTTTAATATGTGCAAACGCATCTTTTCGTGTGCAAAGGCATCTTTTCATGTGCAAAGGCATCTTTTCGTGTGCAAACGCATCTTACCATGTGAAAATGTTATTTTTTTTTTTTTTGTGTAAACACATCACCATGGAGTACACAAGTAAATGGGCAAGACAAATTCATTATAGAAGGTGCTCACCGCTGGTATTTTATGCTTGTGAATCTGTGGGCAGCGATGCATCCGTTGCGGTCGACTGCAGTGAGGTTGCTGTAGCGCCAGAGAGATCTGACTGCTGATCGTCATGGGCTGAGGCGTTCGTCTGCGAAGTCCCCATGGTGAACACAGTGTCAGACGGACCAGCCTGGGTGTCATCATCCTGCGGCGACGCGGCTATCTGTAACATGTCACCGGGCTGGGAGGCCCGTCGAAGTTGCTCATGTGCTACCTTTCGAGGGCGCCCATGGTGCCCTATTACCTTCTACACGAGATAACGGTCGTTGTCGAGTACCCTGTGTATTTTATAAGGGACACTGAATTGAGACGTTTGGTTCCTGGGGTTATTTTTAACTAAAACAAACTCTCCTCTTCGGAAGCGGTAAATATTGGCTCTGCCCTTATCAAACCTTGCTTTATCCTTAGCAGCCATTTGTGTCATTTTTTGTTGTACGTGTCGTTCTAAGGCTTCAATATCAAGCGAGACGTTATCTAGGTTCACTAGATTATTCAGGTGGTACGCAGTTGCGATGTCGCGTCAGTAATGTGAGCGGACCCACACCAGTAGGTAGTGCTGTGGACTGTGCAGTTGAGAGCAAGCTGAAGACTTTTTAAAGCTCGTGCCATTCCGGATTCTCGTAATTTTTTTATCATGACGAGACTATTCTTCAGCGTTGCCATAACACGTTCCACCTGTCCATTAGCTCTGCTCACGCCAGGTGCTATGGTGATGTTGAACATATCACAATAGGTTTTGTATTCGCCAAGAAATTCACGCCCACCGTCGACGATAGCTTGCTTCGGGGCTCCAAACAAATGCACAACCTGCTTCAAGCTCGCCAGGGTACTGTATTGACTTTTGTCATTAGTGTAACGCAACAGTACATATTTAGTATAAACATCCACCGTGACCACCACGTACTCCTGTTCGACGTCGTTCGTACCCAGCTTGCCCGTGACGTAAATATGTATGACTTCAAATGGAAAGCTGGTTTAACAATGGAGTGTAGCTGCACCGGTGTGGCTCCGGACGTCCGTTTTGATGTTCGATAAAAAAATGCAGTTGTCGACAAAATCACATATTATGATACTCATTCTGTTGAAGTGATAGGTTTCCCTTATTTTATGAAGGGTCTTTTCCCAACTGGGGTGTTTGAGAGCGCTGTGAAGGTGCGTACGGATTGCACACTAACTGATTATCGAAATAACGATTTACGCCAAGATGCATGGAAGGCAATTTCAAATGAATTGAAAATTCCAATAGGTGAATTTAAAAAAAAAGATGACTACTTTATTAGCAACTAATAGAAAAGTAAGGAGCAAAATCAAAAAAGTTTAGTAATAGTCATGGCGAATGACTGGGGCTCGCGGAGTGCTCTGGATCGATTGACCTCGCGTACAGGTTCGCGGCGGTCCGTACAGGAGCTGTACGCGTATCCAATTTACGCGTGGACAGTGTTTCCCAACTACGCGTAACACAGGAACGCGCTATCCGTACGCAGCTTGAAAGGTTTTAAGTAAGCTCCACTGAAAAGATTTCGGCACAACAATTAATTTCTGTGGGCCTAAGACAGAATCTAGCTGTTCGAATTCAAGGACGCCTTCTTCTTCGATCTTCAAGGCTATACCCAGGGATGTTTTCGCCGTTATGCAAGGCATCTATCATAGACCGCAACTGACTGTCGCGTCTTTGTTCAACATTTACCCAATCAAGGTTACTAGACAAAACATTCAAGGGGTCCGGGTTTCTTTCTGCTTAGATAGTCTGCGTGCTGCATCCGCTCGCCTTTCCTGTACTCTATTTCAAATTCAAAATTTTGAAGATACGACCACCATCTATGAATACGGGGTAGCGAGTCCTTTTTGTGTTTCGAGGCCTTGAGAGCATTGCAGTCGGTTATTATCTTAAACTGACGGCCGTAGAGGAAGTGGCGGAAATGTTTGATGGCACGAACTACAGCCAACGTCTCGAGCTCGTACGAATGGTACCTACTTTCTATGTCTGTCGTACGCATGCTAAAGTAGGCGACTACATGCTGGCGACCATTACTGATCTGAACAAGTATGGTCCCGAAACCAGGGCTGCTGGCGTCAGTGTACAATTCGATAGGCATAGTTTTGTACTCGCATAAGCCGTCAGGAGTGACGAAAGCAATCTTTTCAATAGACTTTGGGTGCAATAGGGATCTGGTGAAACCCAGAAGCCATATCCCACGTAGTGTAATATCGCCTACCAGCCAATTGGTCTATTTGGTCACCGATCAGAGGGAGTGGGTAATGGTCCCGTATGGTGTTTGCATTAAGCTCGCGATAATCGACACATAAGCGATCTTCACCGTTTTTCTTTTTTTTTTACTAAAATTATTGCGCTCGAATAGGGAGATTTACTTTCTTGTACAATACAATTCTCTTTACTTTCTCTATTTCGACTGGGCCTAATCTATAGGGTCTCCAACGAATTTATCGGGATTTTTCAAGCGAATCTCTAATTGTCCCGTATTAACGCGCGTTTTAGAAAATCTGCGGGTAAAAATAATGGAATATTTGTGAAGCGAAGTCAATAGTAGGTCAATTTCAGATGAATCACGTAAATCGTGGTTAATATTATCAAAAAGACCCGACGTTGATTGAATATGCATAACACGAGGCTGCAAACACAAAGTATTATCTTGGGATGCGATCGGAGTTAAGCCTGATCCGTGTAAAATATTAGCACCTATCAATACTTCTGAAGTCATCTCGTAGTCGGGCAGTATTTAAAATTCAATTTCTATGGTTATATTGTCAATAACGCAAGCTCTAGTCAACATAACAGTGGAAATGACAGAAAAAGGGCCTATGCCGCGCAAGTAATTAACTACCTGCTGTCGCTTTCCCGGTAACTTGTTTGCGGTAGACTCGCGCAAAACAGAACATTCGGCACCACTATCGAACACCGTGTCTATAACAGTATCACCCACCATTATACGCATCGTATTTAAGGTACGTTAACTTTTTAAAACGGAGTTTATATTAGAGGTTATTTGTTTTTCCCGAAGAAAACAAGTTTCAAATGTGTGACCTGGCTTGGAACAAAACGAACAAAACCTATTATCACTTTGTTTAGGTAAAGACGGTCCAGGGACGTTATAAACGGTTTTATCATTATTTCCTTCCGTTTTATTTTTATCATGACAATCTCGAAACGTATGCCCTGATTTCTTACAAAAATTACAATAAGGAGTACTTCGACTGTCGATAGAAAATTTTGTACGCTTGGGGGCTGGTTGGTTGCCAATGTGTGGACCAGGGCGCTTGGCGCGAATAGAGGATGCTACAGAGACTAATTCCGGTACGGAGGTGGCTCTGGCGTTCATTCGATTCGGAAACGCTCATCATTAACAGTTCCTATAACAACCTCGACTGCATCGTTATCATCCAGCTTGTTTCTTGTAACCCGCTTCCACCCGCACAAAATCTAGGACTGTGACAAGAACTCAGCTATATCCTTGCTGGAATCGTATGTGTTCCCTGAATCTCAACACATCCCTGGAGTACCGGTTCTCAGGTTCAAAGGTAGTTATGATGTTTTGACGTAACTCTTCCCAAGTGGTCGTAGTGACGAGCCAGTTATCAGCCCAGACTTTGGCCCGGCCCTTCAGTAGGCTAGTCACTTTCATGCGAACGTCGTAATCACTTAGTTCATAGTTTGTTTTGGCAGAAGAAATATGATCACACCATTCACGAACCCCAACGTTACCATCCGGGTCATAGGAGGGCAAAAACACATCCGTGATTCTCACTTAGTCACGTTGTTTCGTTAGCCTTTCACTCATATTCTGCACCATATGTAAGTAAAATTCAGGGGGTACGTTACCGCCTTGCTGTACAGGTACACTGACAGTTGGCGCAGGTTGACCAGGGTTCTCAGCACCTGGCACGGACACATCGTGGGCTGGCGGGGCAGCCGGCTCTCTAGTTTCTGTTAGCTCGTTGCGATTCTGGTTATCCATTGAAGTAGGTACTCGGCAGCACTCGTCTGATGTAGTAGCACAAACCTGAAGCAGAAAATAAAACGAGACAGAAGGCGTTATGGGTCATCCCACTTCTGATGTCAAATATCAGTCGGGGAGTTATTTAAAAAAAAAGCAAAGCCGCTGACCTTAATAAGGCCATCGGCTCTTATTCTAAAATAATTTATTATTTCATAGCGTAAAACACATTTATTTTCAATTTGGTCAGCTATTTAATGAATGACAGCAATTAACTTGAATTTGGTCAATAACTCAATGAAGGAACTCTAATTTGGTCAGCAATTCAATGAATAATCATAAAGCAAAGCAAAGGAATTAAATTTATTTAAAACAAGTAAAAAAACCGTAAAGCAGACAATATTTCTTTATTTAAACCAACAGAGGTTCTACTTACAATGTTATCTGAACGAGATCCAACAGCAGACTGAGCGCTCCGCACTCAAGTCACGCCTTTATATAAGGTTAACAATGATGGCGTCACAAACGAGTAGCAAAACATCTTTTAATAGAATATTTGATCAATGTCATAACGAAAATACGTTAATTATTGCTAGTAATAAAAACAATTAATTATTATTTAGTTCTGGGCTTATTTATCTTAATTAACAAAATTTAGTTTTTAAACATTCTAAAACAAAAGACAATAAATTTGCAAAATCCAAAATAATTACTCATCAACACTTTTGTTTTGATTAAACTTAGCTAGTTATGTTTATAACAATTATTTCATTGTAAATCAGTATGTAAAATAAACTTATTATTATTAATTATAATTGTCGCGGCGACATATCTTTTGATTGTAAAAATGAAATTATTGTTAATCACCAGAATAATCAACTAACAAACAAGGCATGTTGGCTTCTTACGTTTTATTGAGAATTAGAAATACTATAACTACTTACTGAAGGGCCACTTCTTAGATACGAGTCGGCATTAAATTGCTGTAAAAATTACAATTAGAAGTGTATTTTTACTACTCTACCTACTACTACCTACAGGAACACACGATAGGCTAAGTCTTGTACGAATATAGGCTTCTTACATTTTTTGGAAATTAGAAATACTACTACTTACTGAAGGGCGATTTCTTATATACGAGTCGGCATTAAATTGCTGTAAAAATTACAATTAGAAGTGTATTTTTACTACTCTACCTACTACTACCTACAGGAATACACGATAGGCTACGTCTTATAAGAATATAGGCTTCTTACATTTTTTGGAAATTAGAAATAAATTAAATTTCAGGACATTTTAAACAATGGCCAGGTCAAGAGTACCCTAAACCGACGAACTTGTATGAAAGGATTAATGAGAGTGGAAGAAGCTAAGGAAGTATGCAAGGACCGTGGATATGGTCTCTGCCTACCCCTATGGGAACAAGGCGTGATGTTATGTATGTATGTAGAAATACTACTACTTACTGAAGGGCGATTTCTTATATACGAGTCGGCATTAAATTGCTGTAAAAATTACAATAATAATTGTATATTTTACTACTGTACTATTTACTACTAACTACAGGCACACGGTAGGCCACGTCTTGTCCGCAAAATTAAATTGATAATTAGAAATAGGTACTATTATCTACTACTTACAGACGGGCCACTTCTAAGATAGGAGTCGAAATTCAATTGCTGTAAAAATTACAATAAGAAGTGTATTTTTTACAAAACTGTTGTGACAGTTCAACAAAAAGTAGCCTATATCCTTTCTCAGGCTCTAAGCTATATCTGTACCAAATGTCAATTAAATCCGTTTAGAAGTATAGGCTTGATTGAGTAACAAATAGACAGTGTTTCTTGCGCATTTATATTAGTATAGATAGAGGTTGAAATTGAGGGCGTAAAACCCCATTTCTTTTTTAATTTTCATCTAAAGTGAAAAAATATTTTTTTCTAGAAACTTTCACGGTCCAATTCTGAATCAGCATCATCGAGTGACCCAGATATCGTTGCTGTTATTCCCCGGACTAACTCTTCCACAAGTAGCCACACCATCCAGAGGTACGATGACCTCCGTGGTGCAGTGATATGCGCGGTGGATTTATAAGACGGATGTCCTGGATTCGATTCCCGGCGGGGCAGATTGAGATTTTTCTTAATTTGTCTTGGTCTAGCTGGTGGGAGACTTTCGCCGTGGCTAGTTACCACCCTACCGACAAAGACGTACCGCCAAGCGATTTAGCGTTCCGGTACGATGTCGTGTAGAAACCGAAAGGGGTGTGGACTTTCGTCCCACTCCTAACAAGATAGCCCGCTTCCATCTTAGATTGCATCATCACTTAACATCAGGTGTGATAGCAGTGAAGGGCTAACTTGTATTCGATAAAAAAAAGGTACGAATATCTTAGCATTCCATGCATTCACCGTGCGGGTGCTAAGCCCATCATGTGGCAGAGAAACTCTAAATAGAGCTCCAGAATAGTAACGCGAGGGTAAGTTTAAAAGGTTTAAAAGGAGTTCCGTTATAACGCGTTAACACTCACCTGATCTGCTTGTGGTGCTCTCGGTGCCCAACTAAATTCCTGTCAATTATTTATAGTATAATGAGCTACTTCAATGAATGTTTTTTTTTTTACTAAAAGTTAGCTCTTACTACACCTACGGCAGCGGAAGCGGACTAACTCGTTAGATTAAGAATCAAATCCACACCACTTTCAGTTTCTATACAACGTGGTGTCGGAACGCTAAATGGCTTCGCTATACATCTTTGCCGGTAGAGTGGTAACTAGCCACGGTCGAAGCTTTCCACCAGCCAGACCCGGACTAATTTAGAAAATGTTTATCGACCCCGCCGGTAATAGAACCCAAGGCCTCCGTCTTATAAATCGCCGCACATGCCACTACGCCATGAGACCATCGAAATACTTAAATATTTTATGGATTCACCAAGCGGGTGCCGGGTGTTATGGCAGAAAAACTCCAAACAGAGCCCGGAACTTGCGATACGACTATAGGTTTAAAAGGCGTCCCGTTATGACGCGTCAACACTCACCATATTTGCTTGTGGTGCTCGCTCTGGCCAACTAAATTCCTGTCAATTGTATATAATGAATTAACTACAGATAGTTGCGGCAAGTTTTTAATAGGTAATCTAATTGCATACTCCCTCAACATTCATTTAATATTAGTTTTATCAAAACAGTTTCCTGCAGAATCGAGCAACGCGATCTCGGTATATTATTTATTTATTTATTCTATGTTTCTATGCCACAACGAAGTAGAATATGTAACAGAGTCATAATAAGCATAGCGTAGAACTGGTACAAAAGGCGGCCTAATTGCTAAACAGTGATTTCTTCAAGCCAACCCTAGACTTAGGAAAACATTAGAAAACATACATAACCCTGCTCTCCAAAGTGATGGAGCAAATTATCAACGCGCAATTACTAGGATATCTAGAAGAGCATCAACTCCTCAGCGATCGTCAATATGGCTTTCGCCATGGCCGATCAGCTGGAGACCTCCTAGTTTACCTCACTCACCGTTGGGCACAAGCCATAGAGAGTAAAGGAGAAGCTCTCGCGGTGAGTTTAGATATTGCGAAGGCGTTTGATAGAGTATGGCATAAGGCACTACTGTCAAAACTACCATCTTATGGACTCCCGGAGAAGCTATGCGATTGGATCGCCAGCTTTCTAAACGAACGGAGCGTTAAAGTCGTAGTCGACGGTTTGTGCTCCCTTCCTAAATCAATTAACGCTGGTGTTCCACAAGGCTCAGTGCTGTCGCCCACGCTATTCATACTGCACATAAATGACATGCTTACCAGCAACAACATGCATTGCTATGCGGATGATAGCACAGGCGACGCCCTTTACAATGGCCGCGCTCAGCTTTCTTCTAAACAGCTGGAGGAGTGTAGGTCCAGACTGGTGTCCGAAGTTGAGGCTTCTCTAAACCAAGTCTCTGATTGGGGTTCACGTAACCTTGTGCAATTAAACCCCTCCAAGACGCAAGTCTGTGCTTTTTCAGCAAAGAAGACAGCGTTATGTTCATCACTCCTCTTTCAGAGCAGTCATATTTCGCCCGGTAAATCTATTGGAATCCTTGGTGTCGACATCTCGAATGAAGTCCAATTTCTCGATCATTTGGAAGGGAAAGCTAAGTTAGCTTCAAAAAAACTTGGGGTGCTCAATCGAGCCAAACGCTACTTTCAGCCTCAACATAGGCTCTTGCTCTACAAAGCCCAAGTACGTCCGCACATGGAGTACTGCTCACATCTATGGGCCGGAGCACCTCAATACCAACTTCTTCCACTTGATTGCATCCAAAAGCGGGCAGTTCGATTTGTTGACAATTCCAAACTCACAAACCAGTTGGAGACCTTAGAGCACCGTAGGGACGTCAGCTCTGTATGTGTGTTCTATCGTCTTTATAATGGCGAGTGCTCTGAGGAGTTGTTCGAACTTATACCACCCTCTGTCTTCTCTCAGCGGAACTTGCGGCGTAGAAACAAGTTTCACCCACACCATCTGGATGGCTGGTTTTCTACAACCACTAGATTTTCTAGGTCATTTCTGCCGCGTACATGCAGAATCTGGAACCAACTTCCTGCTGCGGTATTTCCTGCTAATTTTAACATGGGTGCAACGCATTAGCAGTGCCTCTGGTGTTGCAAATGTATATGGGCGGCGGTAATCACTCAACATCAGGTGACCCGCATGCTCGTTTGCCCGCTTTAATAGCGATAAAAAAAAAAACAAGAATGCAAACGCATAATATTAATACATACACACTAATATATGAATATTTACACAAAATATCTATACTACAATTTCAATAGATATCTCAAGATATACCAATATATATTTAAAGCAGTATAAAAAAGTAATAAATTAATAGGCGCAATACTCACCTTATCCGCTTGTAACGTTCTCTCGCTAAATCCCTGTCAATCCCATATAATAAAAAACTGGAAATTAACAAGTTGTCATTCATAAATATGTTTTGCTATTGAGCTTAAACATGGCTCTTACACCACGCCCATGGAGTACTAGTCACATCTATGTGGCTTGACTAGTAAATGACCACTGAGAAAAAATGGCGAATCACAATTTTTATTAAAATCTATAATTATTAATATTATAAAGAGGTAAAGTTTGTAAATGGGTTTGTTGGGGGTAATCTTCGGAACTATTGAACCACTTAAATAAATCTTTCACCAGTAGAATGCTACGTTATCGGGGAGTGTCAAAGGCTATTTTTATTATTATTAAACGGTTTTATTTAGCTCACCCCGTTTGTTTTATTATTTATTCTTGGGTCAAATTTAGTAATTCAAATTTCGCCCTCTTCCTGTCAACCGATTAATCTGAAATTTTGTATACACTTTGGATTTTGGTGACAATACAATTATGTTTATTCATTATCATTATAAATTCAAGATGGCCGCCGCTACAAAATGGCGGATAATTTATGTTTTATTAATCCCGTCAATATGGGTATCAAATGAAAGGGCTCAACAAGCAGAATGCAATATACTATAAAAAATTGAAATCCAAGATGGCGGCCGCTACAAAATGGCGGATAACGTAGGTTTTATCAATCCCATCAATATGGGTATCAAATGAAAGGGCTCAACAAGCAGAACACAATATACTATAAAAAGTTGAAATCCAAGATGGCGGCCGCTACAAAATGACGGATAACGTAGGTTTTATCAATCCCATCAATATAGGTATCAAATAAAAGTGCTCAACCAGTAGAATACAATGTACTGTATAAAATTAAAATCCAAGATGGCGGCCTCTACAAAATGGCGGATAACTTAGGTTTTATCAATCCCATCAACATGGGTATCAAATGAAAGGTCTCAACAAGTAGAATACAATTTACTATGCAAAATTGAAATCTAAGATGGCCGCCGCTACCAAATGGCTGATAACAATTTTTTGGTTTTTAGTACATTTATCTTAAACATTGCAATGTATGTTTAACATAAAACCGTTTAACTTAAAAAGTTTTTTTACCTATTTTTTTATATTAGTATTATATAAATTAGCCGAATTATCACAGGTTTTGTCCCGCAAGTTGGACGCAAAAACCCCGTTAAATCGGAACTAAGTGCATGCGCTGCCTTAACATATAATATAAATAATAATAGGTATAATTGAAAGCAATGTTTAGCAACAAATGTAATGTACGTATATATCAGGCTTATTCACGGCAGGACGAAGTCACGGGTTCACGACCACTAGTTTCAATATGATCTTGTTGTTATGACTGTTTTTACCAAAATAAAAAAGAATTAGTGCCAAAAGCTATTTAGTCAGCCACTTACAGACTGCTCTTTTTAGAAACCATTTAACAAGATGTGAAAAAGAGGCTTCTTGCCAAAAACATTTTTAAAAGGAAGCTCTTATTTAATAAGGAAAACCAACGTACGCCTGTAATGCCGAGTAAATAGCTTTTAGACAGTCCGCATATTGTAAGAATTTTTCTGTTAGATAATTTCTGACACCCGCCTGACGCACTCTGGTCGTATATTTTATTGTGGATCCCACATACTATTAGAATTCTGACGTGTCTGAATCCCGCTTCTGATAAGCGCCGGATACAAACGATTGGACCTCAGAAAGGAGTTCAATCAAAATTAAAGTGCCGGCCAAAGAAAAAAACCTATTTTTTGTATGGGCCGTGAATTTATTTTTCTGATCTGTCCTTTTTTGAACTAAGTAAAACTACAACACTAATGAAAGTAACTCGTCGTCCACTTTGTTTTTTTTTCCATACTTTTTGTAAGGCCTAATACTGCCGGCCAGCCGCGCCCTAAACTCCGACTAGCCGGAAGGAAGTTTCTGATAGGTGTGCGGCGGGCGTCAGAAATTTTCTAACAGAAAAATTCTAACAATATGCGTCCGTTTTTAACAGTACGTCGTTTTCGTTTTTGCGTGTTATTAATATTACAAATAAGTATAATGAAATGTTGCGTCTCTGAGAACTCATTCCTTTTGAAATGTTACGTCTTAGTGCCTTATTTGTTTAACCTTTTCACGACCTCCGTGGCGCAGTGGTATGCACCGGTGGATTTATAAGACGGAGGTCCTGGGTTCAATTCCCGGCGGGGCAGATTGAGATTTTTCTTAATTTGTCTTGGTCTGGCTGTTGGTAGGCTTTTCGCCGTAGCTAGTTACCACCCTACCGACAAAGACGTACCGCCAAGCGATTTAGCGTTCCGGTACGATGTCGTGTAGAAACCGAAAGGGGTGCGGATTTTATCCTACTCCTAACAAGTTAGCCCGCTTCCATCTTAGATTGCATCATCACTTAACATCAGGTGTTATAGCAGTCAAGGGCCAACTTGTAGTCGATAAAAAAATAATAAAGAAAAGACGTGTGGCACTCGGAGACTGCCGCGGTAAAGCTATTGCATAGCATTTTTTATCAACTTATGTTTACCTACCGACGTCATCGGGACCGTGATATTGCAAAAAGTCATTAATTTAAAAAAAAATGACTTTTTGAAATATCACGCTTGAAAAAAAAATAGCGGAATCGACGGGATTCGAACCCGTGTCTCTCTGGCAATCCGGGCCCTTACAGCGCCTTACCGCTAAAACCACGTTCCCCGATGACGTCGTTGCCGAAATTGTGCTTTTGATATTATGTTTTTGATACTCCCCTGGGTATTAGGTTTTTTCGTTACGGAATTTCTGTATTCGGTTTCCACGCTAAAGGCCAGCGATAAAAGCTATACAATAGCTTAAAAATAAAAAAAAATTTAAAAATAAAAACATATAATTATATTATAAATAATACGTACAAAAAATTACAATTTACCTTTTTCAACTGCGAACCAAAAGGATTACTATTATTGAAGAGTACTTTTAGAAAAACTTGTTATTAAAACAGTTTTTTTTAATTATAAGTTATTTGTATTTAGTATCGTAGCGACTTTCTATATTAAATACAAATAAATCTACTAATAATCCGATTTTAATGACTGAATCAACTTTAATTCAACAAAACCTTTTTTTCAATTTCAGACCTGTTCATATTGTTGTACATACGCCTCCACATTTTTCATGGGATCTCCAGAATTCTGTAAAAAATATTAGATATAAAAAATTATTATTATAAAAACAAAAACCCAACTGCTTTGAAGTAATGGATCACTATATCTATATAAAATTATAAATACTTTATGGTGCTGCAGGCGGGGCAACTTATTAAGGAGGAGGCATGTAGAGATACTGCGGTCGTATACACACTATTATATAAATAAATAATTAAATATATATAGGACAATTACACACATCGCTATATAGCCCCAAAGTAAGCGTAAGTAGTTTGTGTTATGGGTACTATGATAACTGATGAATATTTTTAAATATGTATTTTTAAGAACATCATCAGAAGGGGTCAAAAGGCAAGAGCAGGAAAACAACATTAATCAAAATATCAACACATTTTAATTACAAACTTTCTAAAATCAAATCAAAATGAAACAATCTGACGGTAATCACATAATTTACTTAACGAGCATTTACATTTTATTACACTTTAACTTTTAACAAAATTATCTGGCAGCATAACTGCACACAAATAGAACACACAAAATAATGATCACTTCACCATTAGGGCTTCGTTTATATAACCGCCCGTAACCGTCACTTTTTGCTACAGTCAGTACACAACAATACAGAAAAGCAGCACGTCTATAGTCTATGGTTTGCAATGCTGCCAACAGTATATTATACACAAATACTTAAAATATATAGCTAAACACCCAGACACTGGAAAACATCCATGCCCATCACACAAATATATTTCCAGATGTGGGAATCGAACACACAGACTATGACGCTGAAGCAGGGTCACTACCACCTGCCCCACTCGGCTTTATATAAAAACATATTGAATGTTGTCGCCTACCTTAGTGCGCCATTTAAAAGATAAGAAGACATAATAGCGAACAAATTCTTACCCCCATAGGTCCGTCCAAGTCCAGCATAGAAGGGAAGTTTTGTGCAAAAACATGAACCACTAAACTCGATATAAGTATACATTTCAACATGGTCGAACTGAAACTGAGATGAATTGAGATAAGCTTGTGGATCTAATTGCGTTTGATTGTCAATTAAAAGATAAAACCTTACTGTGGTGAAAATAAAATGAAAAAATGTGGTTTTATGAAACCAAGTGAAATTTAAAAAAGAATTTTAACGAAAAAATAGAACCGACTCAAAACGCACTAAAAAAGTAAAAAATAACTGTGTCATTTAGTTGCTTTAATTTACTTAAGCATATCTATGAAGTGCCAGCAAGTTTAAGGAATATTTATTTAATATAGTAAAGCATTTTGTGGGTTCTACGTAACGTCCTTAAAGCCTTGGCTGGCACCGACTTCTAGATATGTTTAAGTAAATTAAAGCAACTAAATGACACAGTTATTTTTTATTTTTTAGTGCGTATTGAGTCGGTTCTATTTTTTGTTAAAAATTTTTATTTTTTACTTTTTAGTGATTTAGCGCCACATAACGTACTCGTACTATACTGTCATAGTATATTATACAGCACTAGTAGCCAAAAAGCTACCGATACTTACACAAAAACCGAAATCACTGCAAATGTGCCTATAAAATTTGAAGAGTTCCTTCAATTTTTCCAGGATATCATCATCAGATCCTAACATGATGAATATGGTACTTGACCTTTGATGATGACTATGGTATTTAACCTTTACTGAACGGAGCGACTATAAGTATGTTACACTGGTCATCTGATGTGAACCATAAACGCCGCCATGACCTTGGCTACTCTGCCGAGCAATTTTTACCTTAACTCAGCTCCGCAACCGGCTGTAGTTAATGGCGGCCGTACTCGTTTTCCCTCCACCTTGCCCACCATTATTAGCTTATCTAAGTTAACGGGAAGGCGACCGGCAATGAGATCAAATTAATTCAAAATCCTTTGGTAACCAGATATCTGTTTGGTGGGAGGCTTTCACCGTGGTTAGTTAGGCCTACCGACAAAGACGTACCGCCAACCGATTTAACGTTCCAGTATGATTTCGTGTAGAAACCAAAAGGGGTGTGGATTTCATCCTACTCCTAACAAGTTAGCCCGCTTCCATCTTAGATTGCATCATCATTTAACATCAGGTGTGATAGCAGTTAAGGGTAAACTCGTAATCGATAAGAAAAAATCTAGATGAAATTCTAGTCGTAATGCGAAGTTGCTTCAGTAATGAGATATTTATTGTAATCCACGGTATACGAAGCATTCGTACCACTTTTTACTAGACCTTGGTCTATAATGAACAAAGTCCATTACTAAATAAGACTCAGTGAATTACTCTGGACCATAGATAAAAGAGAGCCATCGAGCGATGCTTTTTTGTACTGTGGTCAGGACAATAATGGACGGCATGTAATTTTTTCTTTTCTTCCATTAAAAAGACTGTCAACAAAACAATATTATTTATGGCGAGATATCTTTTATAACGCGTTGGCTGTGATAAACGATCACACAATCACACAAGATGTGATTTATTGTGCTGCTCATTTCTATTTGTCATCGCGGATAATGGCGGATTAGGCGGATTATGAACATGGATTCATAGAGTAAATTGCTTTGCTCGGTTTTTGCTGCGTAACCATAGACAATCATATATAAATCTGTATTTTATTAAATTGACGAAATAGAATGTTTTTCGAGCATATAATACGGTACCTATGTATGAATATCTCCGTCATCACTACATATTATAAAGAAAGTTCCCCGCCCCGAATGTATGTCTGTCTGTCTGTCTATTCGTGATAAACTCAAAGATACTGAACGGATTTTGTTGAGATTTTCACCTATAGATAGATTAGTTCCTGAGGAAGGTTTTAGTATATAATTTCTATGGTTTATTGCATATTCGCTCTAATATGACGGTAATAGTGGAAAGAGTCGCGATCCGCTTGGGAGCTTTCATTGAAAACGCTACCTCAACTTTTTAAGATATAACAAAACAATATGTGGAACAGAATTTGATGCCGTTACCACCAATAAATTGTGATTCCTGAAGAAGGTTTTCGCATATAATATGTCAAGATTTTGTGTATATTAATTGAAATACAACGATAATTATTAAAAGTGACAGAAAAATTTAAGCCGCCAGGGAGCTTTCATCGAAAACGCTGTTCAATCCGTCTGAGATATAACAATACAATGAATAAATGTAGAAGAAATGTTATTCTTAATTTGGACTACAAAAAAGTCCGCTATGGTATATATCTTTTTAAATTAGCTTTTTAAATTTTTTTGCTCCTCGCAGGCGAAATTGCGACCTTTTTCTAGTTTTATATACGGATTGAAAATACGAGTATTAAAGCTCTAAAAATCTGTTAAAAACTAAAACTTCGCTCGACCTCACATAGATACCGTACATAGATACATAGCAACTCGTAAGAACATTGAGTGATTTAGTGGGAAAGCCACTCCGGCTGAAATATTCGTGTTCCCCCCGCTGTTTCACGCTCCCTGGCTGTGGCTAGATGTGGTAATAATGTACTGGGATATTCTATAAGCATCAAAAGACAAATATAAAAACACTTTTCTTGTTGAGCTTTATATAATATATTTAAATGAGCAATTCCTCTACTTACCTCTACACCGATGTACGAGAATACGGATATAATATATATACGTAGAGGACATTGCCAAAATTTGCCCCAGGCTGTCCAAACGTATGCTCATATTTAACTATTTTATTTAATTTTAAGCAACTACCCATGTTTTAAAGCAATCACTTGAAAATATATCAAAAATATAAGAATTTCAATTGGTGTTTTGTGTTCTGAATCACGTAACCATCGTCTTAGTATGAAAAGTCAACTTTTATCAATCAATTATCAATCAATCAATCATCAGCGACTGCTTAGCTACAAGTAACTTTATTACTATTTAAATATAAGATCTGTACTCTTTAATGACATATATATCATCTCTGGGCATCTCTGGGGCAGACTTCCATACATTTTTTACCTATGTCCTTTATTGTTAGAGTAAGAGCTTGTGAACTCTTGATGCCATAGAGCTAAAAAGCTTTTGTGTGCTGGCTGACCAGTGACTAAGGTGGGTCACCACCGGACATAGGCCTTTTTAAAGACTTCTAAACTCAACGACCTGACGAGACGAGATGCCTGTGTCCAGCGGCTCCCTGCCTTACCTGCCTACCTCCCTCCGCACTTACTCGACCAACGCTTCACTTTCCGGTGCAGAGTCGCTATTCTAGCACCTTGGGCCCCACATCCATCAGCTGATAGAACCACTCTCAATCTGTTTCTATATCATACTTGGGCAATTTACATAACACGTACAGATTACCTGTTACTTCCAAAACTCATACCTATGGTAGAAAAATGGGATCACAAACGTTTAGAAATTATAAAATAATAGAGGTTTGGACCTGAGAAGCCCTTGCATCATGGCACCTTTATATAAACACACCGGCATATTTAGCGGAACATAAAAAAGCTCTATAATTAAAAAATATGGTTTTATTTTAAAATATACTTACTACACTTCTTTTGTTATTTAAAGTTTCATTTGATTTACTTAAAATGAGATCACATTAAGAACAGATTTTGCGAGTAATGGCTATTTGTGAAAAATGGTACATTTTTGAACATTCATCTTACCGGGAAAGTGAAAATTAATATTAAAATAACAATTAATTAAATTAGAAAAATGATGATTAATATCGCGTATTTCCTCCACGTGCTCTTATTATTAGTTTCTAGGATGAATAAAATAGAATGATGTTATCGATGGTCTCCTGCGATAGTCTCCGCCATTCCTTAACTACGGCGATTCGCAATTCACCCAAGTTGACAGGAGCTGGAATTCTGGACTTAACTTTTCTTTTCAGCAAGTCCCAAACGTGGCCTATTGGGTTCATATCCGGTGATCTCGCCGGCCACTCCATAACAGTGATATTCATATCATTATAAGCTTGAGTTACACGAGCGGTATGCGGCCGAGCATTATCCTGCATAACAACAAAATCGTCACCGATATATGGCGCAAACGGTACGACATTTTCTTCTAAAACTTCTCTGATATAGCGGTCTGCAGTCAGACTCCCTCTGTCAATCACTATCAAGTCTGTGCGAGCTCCCAAACATATGCCCTCCCAAATCATCATCGATCCACCACCGTATGCAACTGTAGTTTCAAAATTTGACTGAATGTATCGTTCTCCTTTGCGTCTGTACATTCTTTGCCTGCCGTCAATTTGATTTGACAAAAGAATTCTGCACTCATCACTAAACAATACTTTACTCCATTGGTCCACGTTTCCAAAGTCGATGTTCCGCTAAATATGCCGGTGTGTGTATAATGTCGGACTAGAGGGTCTATTTATTATTCTGCTATTGTAAAGTTTTATCAAAATCCATTCAGTAGTTATTGTGTGACAGAGTAACAAATATCCATCCATCCATACATACAACTTACGCCTAGTAATATTGGTAAGGATAATCATTATTCAACTACAAATTATCTGTTGAAAGTTTGCTTTTCATTCGACTTTACCTACCACCAATGTAAAAGCAAATAAGCAACAGTGCATGCAAGAAACTTAATATAAGCTGTTTTAATAAAAAACAAACTTTTTCTTTAATCAAAAAGAAATCACAGTGTGATTTTAGTCGGAAAACATAGATATTAAAACTTCTTTTAAACTCGTACCAACGCACGTCACTGTTGTCAGCGTAGGCCCGACTAATTGACTAATTACTTCGTATGGGCCCGAAACCGGTAACCAGATTTTTTAAAACATAAAAAGTTCTATATCTGTGAAAATATAAAAGATAGATATGCTGTCGCTGACTTTTTTGTAGAACTTTTTAAGATAGTAAAGTTTCCATACATTGCTTTCAATTATTCCCAATGGTTAAGGCAGCGCACGCGCATAAAGCCGATTTAACAGATTTTTGCGATCCGATTTGCGCGACAAAAACTGTGATAACTCGGTTAATATATACAATACAAATATAAGATATAGCCTATGACACACACCGATAACGTAGCATTCTACTGGTGAAAGAATTTTTTAAATCGGATCAGTAGTTTCGAAGATTAGCCCCTACAGATCTTTATTTACAAACTTACAAACTTTATCTCTTTATTGTATTAGTATAGATAATATAAATAATATTCGCTATTCAATACATAAGCATTTAATATGTGATGTTTTTAATCTGTAATGTCAAATGTCCATATTTTTTTCAATTTGTATCTGTAATTCTGTAACGCAACGCAATAAGATGTCGTCATATATAATTTAAATAATGAAAAATTCTTTTATTAAAACAATAATACGTTGACTTTCCATAAAATTTCAACACTTGCTATAGTTTAAGTTCTAATATAAACTCGTACTCGTTTAAATATTTAAATAAACCTAGTATGCGGCTCATTTTAAAACGTCTGCTATGACTATGAAACTGAACTCTGTAGGCATCTCGATGGCTCCCCAATGCATTTAAATTGGGCTGCTTACTGCTTAGTTGTTCACTCGACTCAGTTTCCTGTTCCACTGCCAACCGAATGAACGCGAAATTACATTGCTTTTGTTAACTTCTTAAAAAGTTATTTCTTTTACATTTTTTTAAATTGGCAATCTTTATTTTTAAAGCAAATGTAGCAACCATTGTACACCGGCTTCAAAACTGATGCCTTTTTTCAAGCATGTTGAATGAAAGGTCAGACTAAGAAATTAATATTGAGCTAAGAATTCTTCCTTTTTTAAGAAATTTTTAATAAAAATTCTCAACTTACCTACGTCGTAAAGTTGGTGGAACCCCTCTTATTCCCGGAGTGATATTAAGCCCACCAACCCGCAATAGAGCAGCGTGGCGGAAACCCTCCTGAACTTCAGTATCGTTCAAAAATGGTTGTCGTGATTGAGTAAGCAATTTTGCATTTCAGGAGATCCTTGCTTAGTAATAAAAAAATGCTTCATATTTGACTTTCCAGTATAAGTTGATAAAAAAACTTATGCAATTATAAATATATATTTATAAATTTAAATAAAAAAATAAAAAAACAAACTAAAAAAAAAATTAAAAAGCCAACATCACGCGGTGTTCCCAGGCGGTCACCCATCCAAGTACTGACCGCGCCCGATGTTGCTTAACTTCGGTGATCGGACGAGAACCGGTGTATTCAACATGGTATGGACGTTGGCAAGTATCATTGCGAATAAGACAATCTATAAAAACTTAACTAATAACTACCGCTATGCCGGTCGAAATGTGGGGTGTTAGGTTTTTTCGTTACGGAATTTCTGGATTCGGTCTCCACGCTCAAGGCCCGCGATAAAAGTATGCAATAGCTTAAAAATAGGTATAGTGCTACAAACTTATCTGGCCCGGTGAGGGTGTCGCTGTGACCGAACCAAAAGGGTGACAGCTGCAGCGTCAGTTCCAGTTTTGACCGCCGGGTCAGATACATAATTTTTAGTAAATGTATGCTTCAGCTAAAACGCCATCTTACGAAAATCTGATAAAGTACTTGTTATACATAACGTTGTTTACTAGGTAGTTATACCAATCTCTTGCAGATGGCGCTCATACCTTACTTTACCGCATTATTCTATAGGTGGCGTTATGTAAATAAAACAAAGCTTATAATATAAGCTTTGTTATATTATGTTTTTTAAACAGAATTATTGAGTTATAGATAAAAGTAAACAAATAAGTTTCCAACTAACATTTATTCTCTCACTGGGCATATTGAATATTCAAAATCATAGACTAAGTAATAGTATAACTGAGTAATCTACAAATTTTATTATATTAAGAACTATTATTGATAACATATTAAGTAATGACTATATTACATAAAGAATAAAGATTTGAATAAAATTTACATTATTTACAAAAAAAGGGACAAAAATGAAGGTACAAAAATAACATCCTAGCTCTATCAACAATAAATTTACAATATCACAGAAAACATTAGTTTATTTTAACCCTCTATCTTATCTTCGCTAAATTGGGAAGAAATCCATGTTAAAGCCCATTTCAGGTTAGTGAGCATATACTTTAGTGCCTTAGTCCACTGCTCTTCGGAATTAAATTGTATCTTTATGGAGTAAGCATGAGGCGGCGAGGCAGTATCTTCAATTTTCCATTTATCAGTGTCTATACGATATGGCAAGCAAAATCCTGTATTACTCTTCTCAACCTGTTCTTTAAACTGCTGCAAGCAATCCAAGAAAGCTACCATCGCTGCATCAAACTTTGTATCCCATAGAAAACGAAATCCGGACGACCCATACAGAGGTAACACTTTTTGGTCCTCCAATATTTCTATATAAGAATGATTGCCATATGGGACTAGACGGTATCTTTGAAAACGAAAATTAATCTTTCGAGCCAAGGAAGACAGTAGTAATACAGTTTGGCCCCACGCTGCGTTGATCTCCGACCAATCAACCGGGGCAGTTGGTAACCTCCCCAATCTAAAGTTATTAATGATCCCAAATTGCCCTGAATCTGATATATGGAATGTTGCTTTGAATATATTAGTTTTCTTCAGTTTCTCCAACTGCACCTGTGTATATGAGAGCTGACATTCATAGAACTTCATTTGATCCTCCGTTGTCATCAAATCTTTACGATATCTTGTGTACTCCTTCCAATAAATATCCTGTTCAACTTCCAATCTCTCCTTTTCCTTCTCTTGGACAATAATCTCATCTTTCATAGCCTTCTCTTCCTTCTGTAAGGCAGATAACTCTTGCAAAAGCCTGTTTTGCTCTTGTTTCCAATCCTCGAGTTCTTTTTCAAGCCCGTCTAAGTTTAAATCCTCTTTATCATCTTCCAACTTCTTCAAATAGTCAGTATAGTCCTTCCACTCTGCTTCCGTTAGCCGTAACTGGTTATCCATCAGTTCTAGCAGTGTATCAGTGCATTCATCGCATAATGGATGGTCTACATCAGAATTATTTGATAACAAATCAAATAAGGTAGCTTTTACATGCAACTGATGGCCCAATGATGTTGTTTCCCACCCGTCTGAGATTACCATGAACCCATTAGCTCCATTCCCGGATTCTGACATACGAAATGGTGGTACATAATGTTCTAAACTTGATGACTGAAGGTCCAGATCTGCCTCGTTGTTTCTACGTATTTGTAGAGTTAAATCGGCAATAGTGTGCTCACCCAGGTTGTTTAAGGACTCGTCCAGCTTTAGAGGCTGAAGACATCTTTGGCATGAGAAGCTGACGAAAGATTTCGTATCACTCATCGTACATGCATACGCAATAACTTACAGTTATATCATATGTTCAACACTTGACTTAACAATTATTTGAGGTAGCAGAAATTTGGATATTAAAACCAGTTATTTATTCCTCATTGATAACTAATCTAATTATTGAGAATTGTTCATAATCTAAAGAAAATATTGCAGATTTGAACAAAGAACCCTCATTTTCTAACAATTTTCTAAGCAATCTGTCAATGTCAACCTGATGTTTGTTTTGAGTTTCACAAACTGACATATATAATAATGTTGCAAGCGTTTTAAAATTCATTCAATAAATTGCGATGTTTTTTCAGATAATAAATGACTGCGCTAGTGTCGTTCTTATGGTACTGTGACCGCAACTTCCTTGTTACGGTACTTAATAAAAATAATCTGTAACGTGTCGACACATGAATATTGAGAACATAGATTAAAGACTACTAGATGTAGAGTCATAACGCGGCTGTAGGTTCAAGAGCGTGACGGACTTATTTCATTCGGCCTTTATTAGAAATTGACACAAGATTATTTTTTGTCCCTTTCAGCGTGTTCGTTTTTATTGTTTGTCAAGAGTGGAGTTTGTGACAAACAAGGGACATATCTGAGCAATTATTAGCTTTTTATTAAATTTGCTGATAAATAATATTAAATTAATATCGTAACTTTGCGATATTAATTTAAACGTTATCGTGCTATGGTGGGTTGTAAAATTTTCGGCTGCAACAGTCGCAGCGAACAGAAAATCGAAGGAATTACGTTTCATACGTAAGTAGGCATAAACTTCATTGATTGATGATTTAAAGCTTAGATATGTTATTTTTTAGCAAATTTCATGTATTATGCGTTTAATAAACTATCTTATATAAAGTAATATTTCGTATTTTACGATATTTTAAAACATAACGTTTTATGATGTACTTTAAATGTTGACATGTCATGTTAATAAGGCTGATTTGCTGTCTCACGAGTGGACACGCTATGGGCTCTATCTAGTAGTCTTTAATCTATGATTGAGAACATGTTTTTCATTATTGGAACGAAGTTCCTTATCGCGCGTTGTGAAAGGGGGCTAGACGGAAAAAATTCGTACGAAAAGTTGTCACGACACTTTTTGATCAAAGGATCTTGCCGCCGCCTTTGATATGTGTGCGCGTGAGCGGCGGGGGGCGCCTGCGCTGTATGCTGTCTCGCGCTCTCGTGGCGCCCTCTGGTGTCTCGGTGTACAACAACAAATATTATTATTACTTAAAAAAAATAAAATTTTATTACAATTCCTTCACTAATTAATCGAAAGGAACTTCGTTCCATCCGGGTGTCCCTTGACACCTGTCAACTTTTCATTATAGATAGTGTAGGTACGAAGTCAAGATAGTAGGTAAGTAATTTCAGATGACATTGTCTCTATGTGTAAATCGTTGTACATAAATTAAATGAAAACATATAGTCTAAACTGTATTTCACTTTTGACATTGAGGTTTATTTAGGTAATAATAAACTATTAACACTTTTTTAATTAGTTAACTATGTTTTTAAATTACATCTATAATTAATTGCTCTATAAGAATCTACACGAACAAGATTATTATAATGACAGCACATATATTGTTGCCACACTGAAAGTCACATTAGTTCCATTTTTAATTAAAAATATGGACTAAAACATATATTCCAAAGATACTACTGGACGTAGTTATTTTATTTGCAATAATTATAATGTTCGATGTTGTACTGTTCCATATAATTATATTCGATATCTAATTGCTCTACATAGATATATAACACTTTGAGCATGGAACAAAGTCATATTAATCTGTGAAATGTGTCTTAGAAATGTATATTCTTTACAAAATTCTTTATAAATATAAAATGTTGATGGGATAAGCGAAGTTATTTATTTTTATCAACAATATACGCGTGCTATATTTTAAGTTTGTTTTACTAATAAAATACAAATAAAACAATACAATTCTAATATAATATTTAATGCATTTTGTAGACTAGAATACATTGTTTTTAAACTTAACAGCACCACTATAATACTAAGTATATTTTACAATGATATGAAAAAAGTATCTATTGAGCACAAGATGTAAGCTTCTTACAAAATCCTAAAAAATAAAAGGATTTTTCAAATATTTTTGTTCATCATACATTAACGGAGATACGAATCACTTGTATGCCAAGTTATATTAAAAAGTAACCTACAATAAAATAATACTAAATAAAAAGAAATAAACAAAAATGCTACATACTGAGCTAGAAAGAATTTTTCCTTAGTATGACCAACGTTAACAAATTATTTTATTTTATTTTGTTAACAATCCAACAGACATTATGCTAAAGGTAAATTATATATTTAAATAAGAAATAAAGTCAAAAATTTAATTTAATCAGCAACAAAAAGAATCTATTTCCATATGCGGTACAGTAAAGGTCCAAGTTTATTCTATCTTATTATTTATATTAATTAATTATCTATTTTATTTGGTCACGAGTAAAAGTAACTTTTTTGATACATTTTAACAATACAATCAGATCAGAAAAAAGTTCGTTACGCATTTTATATTATAATATATCGGTGGTAGGTCGGTAAGATACTAGTTTATAATTATGATAATTAAAAACATACATACATAATATAACTAAATCTTTGTTTCAATTTTGTTTGGCTTAAAATTTTAAATGTTTCCTATTTTTCTCAAAATAAATATTTTTAAATGGAAGTTACCCTAAAACAAAGATATAACAATTTTTACTATACAATAATCTTTTTCCTATGTAATTATATTTATAAAATGATAAATATAAGACTATTAACTAAAGGTGGTTTCAGAGCGACGTGGAAAATGTCTAAAAAAGATTTTTTTTATTTTAAAACAAAATAAAAACTACTAAACTATAAGTAACCGTATCAAGATAAGTATGGCAACATTAAGTTAAGGTGCATTTCCATGCAAATAATGCGAGGCATCCTGAATTTTATAATACGCGTTGGGTATAAAAGGCTGCGATAATCCTCCCTGAGATCCAACATACTGTGCAGGCACCAACATTTCTCTGAAAAAAGAAATAAATATCAGTTATTATTTATTTTCATAAAATTGTTTGTGAAATCAGTTTACGGACGATAAAACATGATAACGTCTTAAGAAAACAGTCAAAAGCTTATATTGCTTTTGACCTACTCGTAAGTCGTCTTTGAAGCATTATTGATGGGGGCATAAATTATTGGCTTCAGCTTCGCTTTAAATTGTTCAGCTTCACTTAAAATGCAGTGATAAAAAAATAAACAATAGCCAATGCACATGTGGCCGGGGTCTTTGTAATGTTGATTAATGACCGCCTAATGAGGGTCACGGGCTGCGAAATGTGTTATGATGAAAAAAATGTGCCGACATTTTTCTTCGTAGGTACCTATTTCATTTTTATCTTCTCCTCGCCAATGAAGCGTGTGTGTATTTTATGACATTTTTTCTAAAATCCATTGAAAACGTCAAGAAAGAGACCTATATTTGACACAAACGAAAGAAAAAAAATGTATCATTCTTGAAAACTGACAACATTTTTGCTTACGAGAGATAAGGTCAGAAATTTTGTAACAGAAATATTCTTGCAGCCGGCCATAATACCTACTCGTCCACTTTCACATAACGGATTTTACGTTTACTCTTTTAATGAAATGGTCAAACTATAAATATTTTTTGCCCAAATTTTTTTTGAAATAAATCCATTAATGAACAAGACAATTGTAAATGCGTGTCAGACTCATTAGCCCAAACATTTTTTACAACAATCCTGTGATTCCTTTCGCGGGAGACCCGCAGATCAAAAATACTGCATAAAAAGTTTTATTTTTACGGTAGACGTATGGAACCTTAAAAACGAACAATATAAATACCTATACCTTCAAGCAACCTTGAAAACTGAAACCATGCCCCGAAACTTAAAACAATGCGTCTCAGTTCAAACAATCATAATATTTGATTTATGGGCCACTAAATTTCGGTGGCTAATCTAAACCGGTCCTTTGTCGTGCAAAGGAATTATAAATTCGTTTGATTTCTTTATTTTATTTTTCACTACCTTCTATTAGAAACAAACTAGTAACAATTACATATTTAGCCGACTGCTTCGTTGGTCCAGTAATTAGCATTAATGGCTTCAGATCGCGAGGCCCTGGGTTCAAATCTTAGGTGGGATAATAAATTAATATTAAACTTTTATTTCACACATTTTCACCTCTAATTTTAATTATAAACTCATATCGAATGTTTACGACGACACGATAAAGGTGAAGGGATTAATAGTTTAAACGACGAGGCTGTCTAAAAAGCTCTAATGCTCAAATTGGACTGAGGGGGCAGTCCAAAAGCTCTCAAATTGACTTCGAGTTATAATGCCAGCTGATACTCACGGTCTACTGTTGTGCTGCTGAGGAGTCCTGTCCCGCTGGCGTCTGTTCTTAAACCAGTTGGACACCTGTGAGATGAGACTAGTCTTCTGGGAGCGCACGTTTCTGCATCAGGGTTTAAATACAGCAATAATTACCGATATAAAATGTATAGGGAGTGTATAAAAACTCTTAATTACATTGTTGCAACAGAATTTGATTTCGAGGTCTCAGCCACAGGAGAAGTGACTTATTGGGGAAGTTAATATAAATAGTAGTAATTTTTAATTGTGTTATTGTCGAAAACCAAGAAATAAGTATAATTTTTCTGGGTTAAGATCTGACAAACTCCCTAAAAGTAAAATAATAAATAACTATCATTTTTGCTTTAATTTTAATTATAATCTATGAAGTTTGCCAGTAAGATTAAGGAACATTTATTTTACGTGTAAAGAAGTTTGTGGGTTCTAGGTAAGTCCTGAAAGTAGAAACCTTGGTGGCACCGACTCCTAAATTGCTTAGTAAATTAAAGCAACTAAATGACATAGTTATTTTTTACTTTTTAGTGCGTTTGGAGTCGGTTCTATTTTTTGTTGAAAAATTTCATTTTACATTTTAGTGATTTATCGCCAGTAACGTCCTCGTGCTAACTGTCAAGTATATTATACGGTGTAGCCGAAAGCTGCCGAATACCGAAAAAATTTAAATCGCTGTAAGCGTGCCTCCAAAAATTGAAGAGTTCCTTAATTTCCCCGGATATCGTCATCAGATCCCAACATGCGGACAATGGGACCACCTTGGATGTATCTCTTTCTCACAAAAAAAGAATTATCAAAATCGGACAAGTAAAAAGTTATGCATGGTATATAAAAAAAAAATTGTGTTATTGTCCTCGAAAACCAACGAACTCAAGTAAAAAATGACGCCTCCGCGACAAAAATCCCGTACATACGTTTCACTCCGAAATCGGAGTACAATCTGTACCAATGTGCAAACACTAATACTAATCTGTTATCTTGTTGTGTAAAGCCTTAAAAGCTGGATTCCTAGCCAAACACTACAGCGAGACTTGTATATTGCACCGCCTAGATATAGGAAGCTACACAACCGTACAAATCCCTGGTAACTCTACAGTTCTATAAAAGAGTACAGCCAATACACAATAAAAAAAAGTTCTACCCTAGCTATGCTCCTCACCTATTCCTATAATAGCAGTCCCGGAGAGCAGTCCTGCTCTTCTCTTTGAAACAGTAGACAGTTTCTTCGCCGTCCCAGATTGTCTTTGGCAAGGGGTACTTTTTTCTGAGTCTGTATTTGTCTACTGCTCCTGAAAAATTATCAGAAATTATAAAGAAGTAATAGATTATTGAAACTACGCTCCAGAATATTTTTTAAAAAATATTGAAAAATATTACATACGTATTTCAAAATAAACATTAAAATAAAAAATTGTCGTGAATTTACTTAAGCATATCTATGAAGTCGGTGCCAGCAAGTTTAGGAACATTATTCAATAAAAATATAAGAATCACAAATTTAGCTGTTACCTTTTATTTTGGGTTCTTTTTCTTAAAAAATTTTATTTCTACTTTTTAGTGATAAACGTCTCGTGTTATACTGTCATAGTAGGTGCCCCGCGAAATCGCTGTTGCCTCCAAAATTTGAAGAGTTCTTATTTCCCATTCATCAGATCCTAATGGAATATGAAGATAACACTGTAAAAAGTTATGCGTGGTTACATAAAAAAAAT